>APFE031575032.1:3036-26610 GCA_000404065.3 Pinus taeda | reverse complement strand
CTCTTTTAATTTCCATGCCCAAAATATAGTTTGCAGCACCCAGATCTTTCATGTCGAATTTGGAGGACAATTGGGTCTTCAAATCCTGGATAATCTCTTTGTCATTTCTAACCAACAACATATCATCCACATACAAGACCAGATAAATAACACGGTCACCAATTAATTTAAAATACACACAATGATCTGCTTTGCTTCTGGTGAAGCCAAGTCCCCGTATAAATGTATCAAATTTCTGATACACATCCTTGGTGACTGTTTTAACCCATACAGAGACTTCTTTAACTTGCATACCAGTTCTTTCTTACCCTTCACCGCAAAGCCCTCAGGTTGCTTCATGTATTTCCTCTTCCAAATCCCCATGAAGAAAAGCTGTCTTCACATCCATCTGTTCTACCTCAAAATCAAAAGCAGCAGTAACAGATAAAAGTAATCTAATAGAAGTACCTTGGCAACAGGAGAAAAAATATCACCAAAATCAATTCCGGCACCTGGGAATAACCTTTTTCTACCAACCGAGCTTTGTATTTCTCCACCTTCCCTTCTGCATTTGTCTTCTTCTTGAACACCCATTTGGTGCCAATGGGTTTCCTTCCAGCCGGCAACTCCACTAGATCCCAAGCCTCATTTTTGTGCAAAGATGCTATTTCATCAACCATGGCCTCTGTCCAGAGTTTTCCATCCTCTGAATCCACTGCTTCCTTCACAGTTCTGGGATCATCATCAGTAACAGACAAAGCAAAGTTTGAACAGAAAGCAGATGGACTATACCTTTCTAGCTGTCTTTCTTTCTCGAGCTGATCTTCTTATAGCCGGAGTTTGTGGCTCTTCATCTTCTGATTCCTACTCTGCTACAGAGTCTGATTCTTCCTCCTTTAGTTCAAACTCTATCTTCACAGGTTCCTTTGGTTGGACTTCATGTTTAATAACATCTTTCACCTCTCTGAACACCCCATCTTGACTGTACACAACCATCCTTTTTACTGGAGTTCCAAAGCTTATAACCCTTTAAACCATCCTTATACCCAATAAAGATGCACTTTTCAGATTTACTATCCAACTTGGTTCGTTTCTCCTTTGGAACATGTACATAGGCATCACATCCAAATACCCTCAGATGTGAAAGAGAGGGTTTCTTACCAGTCCATACTTCTTGTGGAGTCTTATCCTCCAACGCTGATGAAGGTGACCTGTTGACCAGTAACATGCAGTATCCACCGCCTCTGCCCAGAATTCCTGTCCTAACCCGGCACCACTGAGCATGCTTCTTGCCCTTTCCATGAACGTCTTGTTCATTCTTTCCGTGACTCCATTTTGCTGAGGTGTATATGGAGTAGTCTTCTGCCGTGCTATACCACACTTCTTGCAAAATTCTTCAAACCTGCTAGCAGAACTTCTCCACCATTATCTGTCTCAGTACCTTTATCTTTTCTCTGTCTGATTTCCACCAGGCCTTAAATTATTTAAGCCTGTCAAAGACTTCAGATTTCTTCTTAAGGAAATATATCCATGTATTCCTTGAGAAGTTATCTATAAATGATACATAGTACACAGACTTACCCAGTGATGAACTTTCACAGGTCCAAACACATCACTGTGCACAAGCTCTAATATTTGTTTCGTCCTCTTACCACCAGAGGGGAAACTCACCCGATTCTGCTTCCCATATACACAATTTTCACAGAAATCAAAATCCAGAGAGCTATTACTCATACCTTCTACCATACCTTTACCATGAAGTATTCGAAGGCCCTTCTCTCCAATATGTCCAAGCCTTTGATGCCACAACATGGTCTTCTCTCCAGAGACCACTAGATTTTCTACTCCATTTTCAGGAACCATAGAACTATTGCACCCGTAAACAACAGTGCTACCTTGCAGCTTGTACAGAGTTCCAATCCGAACTCCCCGCATCAATACCAGTGCTCCTCGAACCATCTTGCAGGTATCCTTCTCGAACACTGTCTTTACACTGCATCATCCAACTTACTTACAGAAATCAGATTTCTGGCCAACGCAGGAATATGCAAAACACCCGGGAGGGTTCTAACCCTTCCACCTTGCAACTTCAACTTTACTTTTCCGCGACCAATGATTCTAGCCTCCTATCATCTCTAAGAAGACATCACCACCATCGTGATTTCTCTACTCGCATACCACTCTCTATGGGGAGTGAAGTTAAAGGATGCACCTGAGTCAATCAACCATGCTTCATGATCTACATGTGTACTTGAAGAAGCCAAGTACACATCCCCACTTCATCTGAGGTGGTTTTCGCCTCTGCAGAAGGAGCATCATCAGATCCCTTTCCTTTATTAGGAGCTTTAGATTTACACTCCCTTCTGAAGTTCCCTTCCTTTCCGCATTTCCATCACACCACCTTTGTAGGTTTTCCTGGAGATTTAGATCTCCCACGTGATTACTTATTTTTGTTTCTGTTCTGGGACCGTCCTCGTACAGACAAGGCATCACCATTCTGGTTGTCCATATTTTTCTGTCTCATCTCCTCCGTCAGCAAGGCTGAGACTATTTCATCAAAATGCAAAGTAGTTGTGTTGCTACCTATTGCAATAACCAGACTACCCCACGAATCTGGTAGAGAATACAACAAACTGATGCACTTATCTTCATCTGAAGTTTTAATATCAACAGATGATAACTGACTTACCACAGTATTAAACGCATTCAGATGCTCTATCACCAAGTCTCCACCTTTCATCCTCAGGTTATACAGCTTTTTCCGCAGGAACAATTTATTCACCAGAGACTTAGATTGGTACAAAGTCCCTAACTTGTCCCACGAAGCCTTCGCCGTAGCTTCCCCTGATACATTCAAAAATACTGAATCTGAGACACATAATTGTATTGTGCTCTTTGCCTTCTGATTCAGCTTCTTCCATTCTTCATCGGTCACTCCCGTTGGTTTAGTACCCGGATCTACCGTGATCCACTGATCTTTATCCACCAATAGATCCTCCATCTTGAGTTTCCACAATTCAAAACTCTGACCATTGAACTTCTCAATCTCTATCTTTCCATTGCTCGCCATCTTCTTTCACCACCAGAATCGATCTCACAGATCTCCCACTGAACAGGGTCTACCACAGGCCCGAGCAAAATCCCTCAGTAACAAAGGTGTCCCCTTGAAGCCAAAACAACTTTGATACCAAATGTAGGTTTTAACCCCGTACAAAAATCACCTGCATACGAATTCTAAATCACGGGAAAAATAAACAATGCGAGAGCATAACACATAAAACACATATACACAGAGATTTCCCACTGGATCCCAAAATCGGGACTCCCAGCTTGATTTTTCATTATGTTCCTTTCAATGTTACAATACATATTTATACATGCCAAAGCATCCAATACCATGGACCGAAAACCATCACATCCAAAACCATGAACCGAAAACCATAGGTAGGTTCACCCAACCTAATATAGGGTCCAAAAAAAATTTTCCCGAGGTGTTGCCCCGGACCCCGTAGGTGGAGCCGGATGGAGAAGTCGGAACCTCAGTCCATATTGTAGAAAAAAGTGCTCATTCTCTATAACCGAGAAATAAAGTAGGTTAAAATGTAGTGGAAGCACTTTGGGCCCGATGAAGCTACATGGGTGATGGAGGATTGGATGCTAGCCAAGTATCCTTTTTTTGGATGGTTGAGGCAAAGAAGTTTGGTATGATGTTTGGTATATGTTTGGTACATGTTTTGGTGATGTTTTGATATACGTAAATATGTATATGGATGTAAATGTCACCATGAACTATGTTATAAATCTCTAATAAGTGGTATGAGTGTCATGTGATTATAGTTGTCACATTGTTATGTTGTCATGTTGGTTTTATTTTTAGCACAATGATCATTGTAAATACTTCATCGAGTTACATTATAAAGCTCCATAAGAAGTGTGTTTTGTTTTCAATGGTTTTGTTGAGGTATAGGTGTGGTTGAACACTAAGGATGGTGTCCCCCAAGGGGGAGGGTTCTGTAACGGCCCTAGTGAATATTCCATGTAATAAAAGTTAATAAAGGAAAAAAAAATAACCACGATTGATGGGACACTTATTCCAAGTTGAATGTTGGGCAAGACATCCTAGTGTGTGTGTTAATTTGGTTTATTATGGCTATGGAAATTGGCAAAGGAAATGGCTAAGGATTTGGAAATGAAAAATGGAATTTGGCACATTTATTTATGAAAATAAAAGAAATTAGGAGAAAATGAAGGTGGAAGGTCACATGTTGCATGTGAGGAGGAAAATGAAGGAAAATAATGGAAAATGAAGAAAGTAGAGGCCTGATTGATAAAAAAGCTTATAAGGATCAATTTATAACCTTTTGTCAGTTCAATTTTGGAGCTCTTTCATTGTTCTCTCTCTCTCTCTTGGACACTTAAAATCTTCTTGGAGCACTTAGGCATTGGATCAAGAAAGGAAAAGGAGGCAAGAGGAAGTATTCTTTATAGGTATCGATTTGCATGTGTTTTTTCCTTGCTAGATTTTGCATGCATGGTATTGCATTTGGTTCTTTTTTGTTATGGCATGGGTTTTTCTAGTTGTGACAGTGTTTTCAACCTAGCCTTTGTCATTTCTGGATAGCCAAGGTGTGATGGGGTTTTCATGTTTTGGTTGAGCTAGATTTCTATATGGATTCGAAGCTGAGTGAGATGGATCTATTAATAATAGAACATAGGGTCTAGTATCCCTTGAACCATATTGTGGGTTGCAATAAAGGTGAACTTTGTGTTTCTTCTATGGGCCTAGGAATCCTTGACTAGTGAATGGAGGGATATAAGGTAAATCCTAGAGGTGGGTGCTCTCCATTAGGCCTAGTAATGTCGAGATAGGATATGTGGTAAACCCCGGAGACTACCTTTAGTTTAGGTCCTAGTGATCCTGTGTGGATTGCGGTAAATCCTGAGAGACTAGGAGACATGAAAATTCCTCATAGTGTAGGTGGCGAAATCAGATGGAACCCATGCTTGTTTTGGCCTAGTGATTTATTGGAGATCATGGTAAAGCCTGTTGTTATTGTTTGACCTAGTGATCCAGGATGGATTACTATAAATCCTAGTTTCTATGGATGAGGGTGAGGTGGTGTAGCCTCTGGAAGCCCTGGTTGGTTCTTTTGGGTTGAGTCCCACATTCATGCTTGGAATATGGCATAGGGGTGAATAGCTAAAGAGAGGATTGGCTCAACCATTCTATGGTCAGGTGGAACATGGTAGTGTCATCCTGGGTTGGCTATTGCATTCATTAATAAGAGGTTCTCTTCTTGAAATTTTATGTGTAAATGTACTAGTTTATATGTAGATCCTATTGTTTATGTATCCTTGATATTTCTATTTTTATTATGTTGGCTATAAGAATGTACAATGATAGTGTTCATGTATGGCTCTCCTCATTTTTTTGATTTGTAAATGAATGAACAATGTGTCTATGACCTAATAGATTATAATGTAGCTAATGATATAAGGGAACAATGATTCTTAGAGATGCTCATATAAGTATGAGACCCCTATGCTCAATTTTTTTGTTTAAATCTGTAGATGACATATTTGTGACATGTTTGATGAAATTCTTGTCATGCCTAGTAGGGGTTGAGTCTAGACCTTGTCATTATTTTTCCAAATGCATCATTTTTATGTTGTGTAAATTCATTTTGAAACTTTTATCGAGTTATGGGTAGTGACCTAGGCTCTAGGCCTAAAAAGTGGCACAAATCTCAGAGTCGAAGGCACAAATCTGAGGAGAAAGTCCTTGGATGCGTGCATACCCATGTTCTAGGAGTGTCCAGAGCCTCCTGGATGCATGCTTGTCCATATCAAGGGAGTATTTATGGGTTTAATGGTCTAAATCTTCATTTGGTGTTAGGGGTTGGTTACCTAAGTGGTTGAGATGGACCTTGGGAGTTTTGTTGCTGATGTGGAAAGTATTTATGGTGTGTTTTTGTCAATTCCACTTCCTTAAGGTCACCTATGAGGTTGAATCCCATTATAGTAGCATCTCATCGCATATTTACCTCAGTTGGTTGCTTACTTAGGTAGATGTGGGATGAGGGTGTTACACTTGCCCCCTTAGGATATCCTTGTGCATCCTAGGTTTTGGAGCTTCTTGCCTATCCCTATCTAACATTTTCATCTTTTTTGGTTCTTTGCCCCATTTATAGTATATTATTTCCTTTAGATCCCAATCCCTTTGACCTTAGATATTTTTTCCATAAGTGTGTCATTAAGTATATTGTTTACCAACTCTTTATTTGATACTTTTTTGCCTCTTTGGGTGGGGGTTTCTATGCTTGGATTGATTTTTTTATTTTACTGTCCATTTTCAACATTATTTTTAGTTTTTCAACACTTTATCTTTAGCAGCACATGGCATCATAAAACATGCTCAATTAACTCACACACTTGAAACATCATTTTCACACACGTGCACACCCTAAGATAACATGGGTTTGGTTAGCACTACCAAGCCAAGATTTGAAACACTACACCTTAATAATTCAACACATATAGATTAAGCCTACTTGGGCACTAGGGCCAAAACAATCTATGTAGTTAGGTGTAGGATTGGTGGGATAGGCTTTGAATAACACCCATAAATTACTTAGATTGAGAAATAGCTTGTTGACATATTAGGGGGCTTAAAATCGTTCACCATCCCACAGTCCAAAACCAGAGTGCATAGAAAACCCAATTCAGAGGGGGTTAGGCTAGGTCATCGTGTGAGTGATTCTTCTCAGGGCTTCCTATCTTGTGGCAGGGAATCCCATGCTTTGGCTAATCACCAAGAATATTAAGACTCAACCACCCTTGTGGGAAAAAGGTAACCATAGTGACTAACCATATTGAAACCCTATAGGACTGGTTGTGGGAAGCAGTGCATTCTCTTCCCCACCTTTCTCTAAACAACTCTGTTTACGGGGACTAGATTCTGCCAAGAAGTCTGTTGGAATGCCATTTGAATAGTAGATCGAGGTCTTGTTTAAGGATTTAAATCACCTACAGGATAGAGGTCATTTTTTCTTTGATAGGATGTGTTTGGTTGAATTTCAGTAGCATATCAAAATAGTTAATTTCCACTTGCACCACTGCACTAGTGTTTGCTTGTTGTTTGTTACTCTTTTCTCCTATCATCACCCTTTAGTCTATTGACTCATCATTGTGACCCCTAGGCATTTGTCATGGAGAATTCATGGCCTTCGCACCCATTTTCCTTTACAACATCTTACTCCTACCTCTTGAGTTTAATTTCATCCTCTGAATCCTCCATTAAGTCCCAATACTGACTCTAGTTCTTATGATTTTTATAGTTATGATTTTGCATCTTCCCAACCCCGTACCACCACCATGTTGGGAACCAACATGGGCGTGGGAAACCAAGTTGGTAACCAAGGTAACCCCATAGGTAGAACCTCTACCAGTATGGTCACTAATATTCCATTTCTCCCTTATATGGTTAACTTTATCCTTCTTGATTTTAGCTAGCTCATCAATGATCCTCTTCTCCATGACCCCAATTGACCTGTTTTGCCTACCAAGCTTCCTTCTAACATCCCTAGGTTTGAAGGTAATCCTCGAGAAGACCCTAGAAATCATGGTCTCTTTCCATATGTGATGTTCATCAGATTCCATCATTGAAGACTCCATTCTTCTTTTCCTTTTGCAGTGCACTCTTATTGGATTTGTTTCCAAATGGTATGTGGACCAACCACATGCCTCCCATTACATTATCGCAACTCTTGCGAAATATTTCCTGTCATACTTGCAACTATCTCTTTGATATGACACCGATACTGAACTCTTGACTTCTTTCTGTCAAACTTCTCCCACCCTCCTATTTTACCATGTTCAAGAATGGTTCATAAGGAGTAGCATGTGTAGGGCCCCTAAATTTGAAGATTGTGTCTATATTTATTGGTTCCTTAGATCGCTTTCAGCCCCCATAGGTAAATGTGTTGCCTCTCACTTCTCCTAGTATGTGGAGGAATTGCTCCAGCAAGCCTTGAAATATGACATGATTTATGCATAGTGAGGTTATGTTTATATTGTACTTCCTCATATGTCGAGGCTTGTTGCTACTAATGCACCAGGGAAATCTCATTCCACTAACGCTATCATTGGATCTATCTCACACCTTCAACCTCCACCATATCCTCAACATCACGAGTTATGGTTAACCTTATGGAGGAACGAGTTCCGCTTACACAAATCCCCCTCCTAATCCTTCACATGTCAATGCTTACCAAGGTATAAGAATGTCATTTTCATATCCCCATCCACATCATTCAATGTCAGGGCCATTTGTTGCTCCACCTAGTTATCCCAATGTTGTCACGATTCCTTTATATCATTATGCACCACCTAGCACTCTAGACCCTCTAGCACCAACACCCCAACCTGCCATGCCTCCTCCACCTCTGCCACGATAAAAACCACCTCCTCAAGTTCAAGTGTATTCTTAGTAGAGTGCATCTAATCCCCCTAACCCCACGAGAAGGAATGATGGAAAGGGTAACTGGAACCAGACATCTCAAGGTAATCAAGGAAACCAAGGTCCACCATCTAATGCCCCTAAGCATGACAAGCCTAATCCTGCAACCAATCAACATGGAGAACAACCCAATCAAAGAAAAGATCTCTGAATGAGAAAAATTGTTCTTGTTGTGGTGCTTTCATCCATTATACTCACGAATGTCCCCTTTTACCTCTAACGCACCAAGCATGGGAAGCTTAAGCAACTACTTCTATAGGACCTTAAATCATTTCTCCACCTCCTCCCCCTCCTACTTCATAACAACATGTTGTCCTTACAAATCCCTTTTCTCATCAAGGATATATACCTACCCAACTGACATAGGGTAATGAAATTCCTCCACCTTCACAATCTAGCCAAAATAATTACCAAATTATCATGATGAATTTGGACAAAATCAACACTGAGCAAGTCAATATCCAGACTCAGTCGCACCAATATGATAAGCCTCCTACGAAGTCAACTGCTGATTCCCAACCCAAAATTCCATTGAGCCTCTATCATCACCAAATCACACCATACATATCCCTCTACCTAAATTCAAGGTTCCTTGCAAGATCCCTAAAGTTCCATTACATATAAATGTTGCTTCTTCTAATGCTGCCCATACCTATAACATAGGAGATGACTTAACGCAGTCTCCTTCTACCATGTCAATGTTGGATGTCCTCCAGATCTACCCATCCTAATAGAAATCTCTACTATCTTCTTTCGCCATTGTGGATCCCTTTGACGATCGTCTCATTGTTTTGATGTTCACGAAGTGGAACATCCTCCCCTCCCATCATCAGTTTCCTTTCAAATACTAGTGTCATAAAGAACACCATGGTCCAGTGGTGTATCATAAACAAAGGCACCTCCACCTGTGTGATGGCCGCTAGTGTTTCGAAGCAACTTGGTTCCCCTGACCTATCCCGATCCACTATCATTATCCATGCTTGGTATGGTCACCCTTCATAACCCCTCAGTTTATATCATAGTTGTGTCATCACCATTGTTGACAAGACTATCTTGATTGATATCGAAGTCATTCGTTCACCATTAGATTGTAACATCTTATTGGTTCGTAGTTACACTAATGCCATGTTTTTTGTCGCATTAATTATCTTTCATATGATATGATTTCCTCACAATGGAAATGTCGTCACTATCGATTAGTTGACTTACTATGACCTTTAGTCTCAGGCATGTCCTCAAACCACAATCTCATCGATGAAAAGAAATATGACTATCACTTCCTTAACTAATGTTTCTCCTAGAGTCTACAAATATTCCATGTTTCTTGGGGCTTATTATGGCCCACTGCCTACACCTTCTGAGCCTATCTCTTTGAGTGTTTTCATGCTTCAAGCATCACGAGCCACAACTAAGTGGTCTAGTTGCCTTCTCAACAATGAGCTCCTTCACAACCTCCTACTCCCAACTGAATCCATCCTTTAGGTACAATTCCTCAAAGCCCATTTCCTTCTACTCATATCTCTCTCGGTCCCTTTTAGCATGGAACCATTCCCCCTGGTCTTAATCATCCATGAGTAGTTCCCCCAAGTCACTACCCCTCAAGCCAGATACCTTTCTTATTCCCACCAGCAGGAATTTTTTATACTCTTGTTATGGCTACGTTGAGTCTATTTGTCATTACCTTGGGGATCCCAATATGGTACATTGATCCTCCCACAAACACTCCTCCTAATCAACTCAAACCTTACACATATTTGACACTAGATCAACCTATTGTTCCTACCTCTTCCTTTGCTTCAGTTCCACAGTAACCTCAACATGAATCCAAACTTGTTGCAAAATCATCTGGTGAGGGTGGCAAAGCCTGGAAAAGGGGACCCAAAAACAAGGCACCCAAGAAACTCCCTCTCCTCCTAAACCGTCAAATCCTACTCCTCCATGCACTTTGTGAGATGTTGTTGGGGATGCCACCAATAATTGTCTTAAAGTCCCTAAAATTAATAATGTGATCTCTGATACTTTTCCAGAATCTAACATTCCTAAGGTCTGTGTCACCTTACATTAGTCCACCCAAAAGAACTAATACTCATGAACGAATCACCCTTTTTCTTTATGTGATAACTATGGCCA
The DNA here is from genome assembly GCA_000404065.3 of Pinus taeda. Lineage (NCBI taxonomy): Eukaryota > Viridiplantae > Streptophyta > Pinopsida > Pinales > Pinaceae > Pinus > Pinus taeda. Next base: position 15,983 of record APFE031575032.1, on the reverse strand, counting down.
TTATTCCCATCACTGTCCCCATATCGAAGATTTTCACAATACACTTCAAGTACTTCGCGAGTTAGAGGTCGCTCGTAGTGATTCCACTTCTCCTCTACCTATGATTTATGGAACCACTTATTTGCCAGAACAAGAGGTTTCACAACCCATGATTGTGATTCCCCCTCCTGATGTCGAGATGAAGGATAGTTTCACCCCTATTCTCTACCTATCTTCATGCATGGTATTGATCTATTGGGACTCTATTGGAGTTTCCTATTGTGATTATGTCGAATTCTCTTCAACAAAAACTTTAGTCTCAACATCGGTAGATATCACATCTACTATTAATTTGTCCATCATTCCCAATGATGTGTATGTGAATCTTGTCTCCCATGAATATGCCTTGAGTAGTTCCTCTTCACCATGTGATCCCTCTTCCTCTCATCCTCCAATTTTTCATTTTGATGAAGACATTATGGAAGGTGTGACCACCCCTACTTATCCTTGGGATGATATGCACCATCATGTGTGCTTCCTTTCATGGCAAACCCATGATAAATATGTTGTGGAATCCAAAGACTTCATCCAATGTGAAGTTGATTGGTTTAAAAATCCCATTCTTGCACCAGGTTATTTCGAAGAAGGAAACATGGATAACATCTCTCCTACCATCAAAATGAACATTTCAAATAAACCAAGGATCAAAGAAAATATCACCTTGGAGGCACAATGCACTGCAAAATAAATTGATGCTTCCACTAAGTTATTTCAAGAATTTTGTGATGTTTTCACCTTGTCTTATTCTGAGATTCCCATACTTGATCCTGCCATGGAAGAACACCATATCAACACATGGCCTAATTCCATTCCTGTCAACCAAAAAGAAAGGCCGGTCCATCCTTCCAAATGAGATGTTGTCAAAGCTTAAATTAATAATATTAAGTAGGATGGTTACATTTACCCCATTAAATACACCACATGGGTGGCCAATCCCATTCCCATCCTAAAGAAGCAAGGCATCATTCATGTCTACATGGAATTTTGTGATCTAAATAGAGCTTGTCCCAAAGATAATTTTCCCACACCTTTCAAAGAAAAACCATTGTTGAGTGTGCAGTGCTTGAGGTTCTTTCCTTTATTGATGGATTCTCCATATATAACCAGATACATATTCGTTACACTAATCAACTTAAAACCCCCTTCATAGGTCTGTGGAGAACTTTTGATTCTAGGGTCATTCCTTTTGGTTTAAATAGTTTTGCGTACACTTTTAAATGTGCCATGTCCTATTTTTTCCATGACCTATCTCATATTATCCTTGCATATCAAAACAAGCTCACTTCTCATTCCAAACTATGATCACAATATCTTACTGTTTTTCATACCATTTTCCTCTCATGTCAAAAGTCTAGCATTCACCTTAGTGCCTTTAAGTGTGTCTTTTACGTTCTAGTTGGATATTTTTTGGGCTTCATTATGTCCAAAGATGGTATTACTCTTGACCCTCTCAAATTTCAAGCCCTTCTTAAAGTTCCTCCTCCTCACAACTTATGTAAGTTACAAAGCCTCCAAGGCAAATCCAACTTCCTTCATCAATTTATTCCTGACTATGCCACCACTACTCATGGATTCCTCACACTCCTTCGTTCAAAAATTCCTTTTCTTTGGGATGACCAAGCTCAACAATATTTTAATGCCCTAAAACATTCTCTCACTTCCACTACCTTGATTAGCCCACCCAACTTCGAAAGGGACTTCATCTTCTATATCTCAACTTCCATTTATTCATTTGTCACGGTATTAATACAGGAATATGGTTCTGGAAATATGAATGTCATATATTATGTTAGTAAGTACCTTAATTGTCCCCCTATGTCCTATTCCCATGAAGAAAAATTGGCACTGGATGTTGTGTCCTCTATTCAAAAATTGCATCATTATATCCTTACACATACCACCAAGGTCATGACCAATTCCAACCCCATGGAATTATTATTTATTTGATGAACCATAAATGGGATGCATGCCCACTAAATTGTTATCCTTTAAGAATTTTATTTGGATTTTGTCACCCCCAAGAGTAAGAAAGGTTTAGCCCTTGTTGAATCCATTTCTGAATTTCCTACTAGTGCGTCAGATACGCTAGTAAATGATGACCTTCCATATGAACACTCTTTCGCTATAACCTTGGATGATCCTTGGTATGGCGACATTCTCACCTATTTCCGAACCCATAAATTCACCCTCCATAATTTTCCTGATTATCAACAATGTATTCGAATTCAATCCCCTTGTTATCTCCTCATCGGTAACAATCTTTATTTTTGCAGTGTTGACACTATCCTCCATTGTTGTCTCACCCACGATGAAGTTGAGAAAGTGATCAATGTCTGTCACAGTGGCACTTGTGGTGGACATGTCTTTACAATGGCCACTTTCTAGAAAATCATGTGCACTGGATATGTTTTTCCTTCTCTCTTTAGTGATTGCATTGAGGCATTCAAACATTGTCCCAATTGTCAATTATATGCCTGTAAGTCTCAAGATCCACCTACTCTCCTCCATCCTATCATCGTAACTAGTCCTTTTTGTAAACACGCTCTTGAATTAATGGAGTTTTGACCCCCATCCGCTAATAACCATAACTATATTATCATGACCATTAACTATTTAACCAAATGGGCTGAGTCCATGGCCATGTTCAATAAAACCGCAACCACTGCAAGACTATTCCTCTTTAACCATGTTATTGCTCGATTCAAGGCTCTGAAGCAACTTGTTTATGACCATGGTTGACACTTTGAAGATGAGATTTGGCATGAGCTATCCTGACTATTAGGCTTCGAACACCAATATTCATCATCTTCTTACCCCCAAGGAAATTTCCAAGTTGAATATGTCAATAAAACTCTTAAAATTATGCTTTAGTAGACGATGAATAAACACAAGACCAATTGGCACCTTATTCTCTTCCCTGCATTGTGGGCCTATCGAACCTCTATAAAGACTGCCACCACGTTCACACCTTTCCACCTTGTTTTTGTATAGGAGGAAGTCTTATAGATTGAGTGTGAAATCCCCTCCTTCCACCTTATTTTCGAACTCCTCTTGGACACGCAAACTTTAGAGAAAAGAATCATCATGCTTGAGTTCGTCAATGAAGACCGTTTTGTTTTATTGCAAACCATTGAAGTGGCTAAAAATGCACGAAATCTCAATATGATTGTAAGGTTCACCCTCATACCTTTAATAAAAGTGACCTTGTTCTTATCTATGACCAAGCTCATGATGTCTTGGGGCATGGAAAGTTTGAACCATTATAGCTTGGTCCTTAAATTATTCATAAGTTTTTGGAAAAGGGATCATACCTTTTAGAGGGTCTAGAAGGAAAAACCCTTCCTAACCCTCATAATGCACTCTACCTGAAAAATGTTTACCCATAGTGTTTCCCATTGAAATGCATGTTATTTTTTATTTTTTCATTTAGGCAGCTTGCATCCCCCATCATTTCATTTATTATATTTGATCCAAGATGATTCTATTGATTCAATTGTACAAGTGTTCAAGTGTCATCATCAATGTTCAGTGTTGTCGTCACTTTAGTTCAGCTTCGACAAATCGACAGCGTTGGTTAGGGATTAGGTTGTTTAGGTAATGTTCATAGTTTTCATGGCGTTCAGTTGATATGGGTTGTACTTGGCTGTCAACTTGAGTTCATCAACAGTAACGTTAGGAATGGTTGATGACATGTGTTTTTGTCATTTAACAAGTAGTATTTGGTGTCAACATGGCTGTGTTGTCCATCGCAGAGGTTTGACATTTCGCCAGGCGTGTTGTCACAGACGTTGTTCTGTCGAAGATTCATATGTGGTTTTATGTCGCTTTGTGACAATAATTGAAAAAGGTGTGTTTACACCTAATGTAAAATCTAAAACCCTAAAACTACATTTAAACCATGCTACAAACCTATCATATAAGTCCTAACCTATCACAACACCAAAAACTGTGTTAATACAATTCCTAAGTATAAAAGCCTAATCCTAAACCTAAGTTCTATGACCTCAAAACCTCACCATATAACTCTCGACCTAAATTACAATGTAAAAACATTGCAAAACACCAAACAGTTCCTAACCGCGTCCTTAGAATGCAGCGGAATCATAGTAATGTGACTAGCGTTATTATAAACCATCAAAGGTATGTGATGACCGTTTTTGGGTTATCCACCAATTCGTAGACTGTGGCAGAGTTAGCATGTGAAAGGAGTCGGGTTAGCTGTCGGGGTTAACATGATAGTCAGGTCCTAACCACATCCGAACCGTGGAGTAAACCAGGATATGTGAGAAGTGAAACCGGAGGTAGTTTGGTAACCGCAGCATTAACCATAATGTTCACCACAACCATCGGAAGTGAAGCTGTCACATGCAACAGTCAAGGCCATGCTGTTAGCCGAAACCACCAGGGAAGACCACTAGATGGTAGTCAAGCAGTCAACTGCCTAGTGGTCAGACAAAAACAATTACAACCTCCACTTGGTTAGCTGACCACCAGCGGTCAAGACTTATTACAAAGTTACTTTTGGGTCCTAAAAGGTTTTGTTTGTTAAAAACTAATTCAACCACCATGGAACTAACCCTAAGGTGGAAAATCTCAACTAGAGTGAACACAAACCTAACCAAATTCACCATGTATTCAGCAAAAGAGGTTTTCAATGTATTTGTAGGCCTATAAGAGGTAGATTTGTCCTTTGAAAGACATTAGAGTGGTTTTTGACTTTTGTATGCAGATTCTAGAGCGCATAGATGGTTTTTGTTTTCAGTGTTATAGGAGCATCAGAGGTTGGAATTGGGAACCATAAGTGGTGTTGGAAAGCTGGTTCAAAGGGATATCTAATGACAATGATCAAAAGTGCTTGCGTGTGCATTCAGATTGATAATTTCTTTGTGTAATCAACACCTTCTTCTCATTCCTAATAAAAATAGTTGCCCATCTTGAAAAAGGACCCGGAGACATAGTCCATTAGTGACAAACTCCATCATCAATTTTGTTGTCTGGTATCGCGATGTTTTTACTGTTTGCACTTCTGTTATGCATCGTTTTTATGTTTAATCAACTGTCATAAAGTGTTCTTATCAAGCATATTTCCTCGATTTGTGTGCTTTTAGCTAACATTCAAATAATTAATGGTTAATCAATTCTACATCCGTTTTTAGTTTATGATCATTTCAGATCATATAACTTGGTATCATAGTAGGTTATGTTTGTAGAATGTACCATTGAATGTTAACTAGGTCAAGGTCGCAATGAGGAGAAGGAATCCTTGAGTAGATCAATCTAGAGATTGGAAAGCGATGAGTCATTCAGAAATCAACCATGTCAGGTAGGTGAAAACACTGAAACTAAGATAAGTGAATAATAGTTTCAACAAGCATTCTAAACCATGAAATAGATGTTGGGATAATTGTATGAAGACAAGAAGGCGAGAGATGCAGCTTCTTCAAAGCCATAGATGAAGGACAAAGGTAAAGGGAAGACTGATAAACCACCTTCACCTCCATCATCTCCATCATCCTCTTCTTCTTCTTCTTCTTCCAGTGTAGAATCTAAAATGGAAAAGAAAACTAAGAAAACATCTCTTTTGAAACTTGATGTTAAATTTGAGTTACCTGTTTATGATGGCAAAATGAATCCTGCAAAGCTAGATAACTGGATAAAGCAGTTAGAAGTGTATTGTCTCATTCAAAACATTTCTAGTGATAAGACTACAATTTAGTTAGCTACACTTAGAATGGGGGGAACAACTTTAATCTGGTGGGAAAGTAAAACTCAGCTAGATGTAAAGTGTAAAGGAAAAGTCATCTCGTCATGGTCTAAGTTTTTAAAATATCTTAGGAAAAAGTTCTATCCTTTAGGATACATGCAACAAGTTGTTATTGATTGGCAGCATATGAGGCAAGGTAAAGGGAAAAGTGTTTAGGAGCTTACTCAGGAGTTCAGAAAGAAATCATTGGCGCTTGGTATTTCATTGGATACATGTGAAATTTTGCTAAAATACATCGGTAGTTTACATTTGTATTTGCAGCATACCTTATTGATGTCTAATCCTGATGATTTTGATGAGGTGTGTGTTTAGGCCATACATATTGAATCAGGCAGCAGACCATTCAAGTTTTCATCACAGTCATCTAAAGTGTTGGAAACCAAAGATTCCAGTGACAGTAAGGGAAAGAACAATTCAAAGAGAAATAAATCGGAGATCGTTTAGAAGGAAATACCTAGTTGTTCTCATTGCCATAGAATCAGTCATGATAAATCAAAGTGTTGGAAAATTCATCCAGTATTTAAGCCCAAATAGTTCCTCAAGGAGAAGGATGAAAAGAAGGCCATTTCAACAGTCCAGCAAGATCTAGGTTCAAATTCAGGTAATGAAAGGAGGATAACCGCCATGGTTATGATAGGTACACTTCTGAAACTGGTTCAAGTTTGAAAACTATTACATCTTCTTCAAACATAAATCCTCCACATGAGGATAAAAGAGTTGAACTGTTTAACATAAGGATAACTTCTAAGCATACAAAGATAGATACAATTCTTGACAGCGGATCATAGGCAAATTTAATCTCTGAATATTTAGTTAAATTTTTGGGTTTGGAAACACGGAATCATCCATGACCTTACCCATTAGGATGGCTAAATAAATCAGCTCAGATAAACTTCACCAAACAATGTTGATTAAGATTTGCCATAACAGCTAATTACATTGATGAAGTGGAATTATATGTGGTTCCAGTAGACATATGTGGAGTTGTCTTAGGAAGTCCTTATCTTTATGATCGAGATGCAGTATTTTACAGGAGGGAACATAAATATGACCTTAAGAAAGATGGGGTTGAATTTATTGTCAGAGCACATCAAAGTAAAAATCACTTGAATTCAGTTAATGTTAATCAGATGAAGCTATTAATAAGTTCAAACAAGTGGTTTGTAATCATGTGTGTAAAGGATCAACATAATAATCAACATGATTCTTGTTTAAGTTATGCAACTCAGCTTAAAGATGGTTTGTTTAAAGAGATAGAAACTTGTTCAGTTCTATGTAAAACCAAACATCTAAATCATAAGCATGGAATACAACATGAGTTACAGTTTGTGCCTAAAGCTCCTCTTCCTAATGTTAGAATGAATCAAATCAGTTTTAGTTTGGAACTTATCAGTTGCAGGGATACAGATCGGTATTGGAGAAAGTAAGTGTTCAATTTCTCTTGTATTGTGTCACCATGTCATGTCTCAAATAGTTTGGAAGCCTCTTTTCAAGTGGAGAGGAAACCTATTTTTTTTCATATCAAAGCCTTTTCTAAAGCAATCTCAAAGTGTCTAATGGGAACTTATGCATCAAACGAAAGTGCTAGTCAAAGGAAACATCATGTAATAAATGAAGGAAAAATGATTCAAACAAATCAACAACTAAATCAATACTTTCATAATCAAACTAAGTTGCAACAAATTTCATCTTACAGTTGGATAGGTTCAGTGCAACAAGTCCACTTAGTAAACAGGAATCAGGAAAGTATGTTAAATCAAGTAGCTAGTTTGATGTCGAAAGTATCTTTAGATGTCTCTGTCATTCCGTAAAATAGATTATTTAAACATGTTGATGGGATTAAACAACATCCAATAGAGACTATTTTCAAAGATTGTGAATCACTAGGTCATGATTCTTCATGGAAAGAATTCAATTGCCATGTTGATAACAGGTTGTTTGCCCATCGCCGCAAGTTGTTCATACTATAGATGGAAAAAATAGGTCATCGAATTGAAAAGTGCCATGCTCAGCATCATCAGGGTCATCACTTGTAGGTGATTGATCGAATGTATTGGTACATCATCAGGTCAAGGTGAAAAGAGAGGGAGTTCTACGCTCATTGACTATTTGTTTAGTCAAACTTTTGTGGTCCAAAAGCTTTCAAGTGGAGAGGAATGATCCAGGAGGATTCCATTGATTCAATTTTACAAGTGTTCAAGTGTCATCATTAGTGTTCAGTGTCATTGTCGCTTCAATTCAGCTTCGACAGATCGACAATGTTGGTAGGGATCAGGTTGTTCTAGTAATGTTCATAGTTTTCATGGTGTTCAGTTGATATGGGTTGTACTTGGCTGTTGACTTGAATTCATCGACAGTTCCACTAGGAATGGTTGATGACATGTGTTTTTTTCATTCGACAAGAAGGATTTGGTGTCGACATGGTTGTGTCATCCATCACGGAGGTTTGATATTTCATCAGGGGTGTTGTCACAAATGTTGTTTTGTCGACAATTCAAATGTGGCTTTATGTCGCTTTGTGACAATAATTGAAAAAGGTGTTCTTACTCGTAATGTAAAATCTAGAATCCTAAAACTACATTTAAAACATGCTACAAGCCTATCATCTAAGTCCTAGACAATCACAACACCAAAAACTATGTGCTAATATAATTCCTAAGTCTAAAAGCCTAACCTTAAACCTAAGTTCTATGACCTCAAAACCTCACCATATAGCTCTCAGCCTAAATTACAATGTAAAAACATTACAAAACATCAAACAGTTCCAAACCACGTCCTTAGACCACATCGGAACCGTGGTAATGTGGCCAACATTATTATAAACTGTCGAAGGTACGTGCTGACTGTTTTTAGGTTAGCCGCTAGTTCGTAGACCGCGGCGAAGTTAGCATATGAACGGAGTCAGGTTAGCCATCGAGGTTAACATGACAGTCAGGTCCTAACCAGATCAGAACCACGCAGATTAAACCAAGACATGTGTGGAGTGAAACCGGAGGCAGTTTGGCAACTGCAGCATCAACCGTAATGTTCATCACAACCGCCGGAAATGAGGTTGTCACATGCAACAGTCAGGGTCGCCCTGTTAGCAGAACTGCCGAGGAAGACCACCAGATGGAAGTCAGGCAGTAGACTGTCTGGTGGTCACATGGAAATGGTTACAACCTCTACCCGGTTAGCTGACCACCAGTGGTCAAGACTTATTACAAAGTTATTTTTGGGTTTTAAAAGGTTTTGATTGTTAAAAACTAATTTGACCACCATGGAACTAACCCTAAGGTGGCCAATCTCAACTAGACCGAGCCCAAACCTAGCCAAATTCACCATGTATTCAGAAAAAGAGGTTTTCAATGTATTTGCAGGCTTATAAGAGGCAGATTTGTCCATTGAAAGACATTAGAGTGGTTTTTGACTTTTGTATGCAGATTCTGGAGGACATAGGTGGTTTTTGTTTTCAGTGTTACAGGAGCATCCGAGGTCGGAATTGGGAACCGTAAGTAGAGTTAGAAAGCTGGTTCAGAGGGCTATCTAATGACAGTGATTAGAGGTACCTGTGTACACATTCAGACTGATCAATTCTCTATTTAGTCAACACCTTCTTCTCATTCCTAACAAAAACGGTTGCCCAACTTGAAAGTGGACCTGAAAACGTACTCCATAAGGGACGAACTCCGTCATCACTTTTCATGTCTAGTATCACTGTGTTTTTACTATTTTCACTTCTGTTGTGCATCGATTTTATGTTTAATCAGTTGTCGTAAAGTGTTCTTATCAAGCATATTTCCTCGATTTGTGTTCTTTCAGCTAACATTCAAATCATTAATGGTTAATCAATTCTACATTTGTTTTTAGTTTATGATCATTTTAGACCAATATTCTTATGCCTTTTAGATGTATCCATCATCCACACCACATATTGATTACGTCAATGGTGCGAGTCACTTTTGCAAGCATCTAGCCTGGACAAATTGGACCAATTTCATCCTGTTGCATTTGTTAGTCCACTCCAACAATGTCTACATTAGATCTTCCCCCAAGTGATGTGATGAAAGGAATTCCTACCCAAAACATGCACCAATCTTGCGACTATAGGCCCTGTCTCGAGTCTCTCTAATTCATGAATATTGATTCCTGTACCCTTTGCATACGCACCTAGTACAAAGTGATGCTCCACAAATTCCCCTATATGCATCCCATGAGGCACCACTAGATGTATCTCAACCACCACCCCCGAGGGTGACAATCCTATCAAAAAGTATATGTCTTGGATAGTGATCTTGATCCTATGCCCCTGTACCACAAAGGCCTCCTGATTTGGGTCCCAATAACTGAGAATACTAGATAATAGTGTCTCACTAGCCCTCATCAACAAGTTCTCCAAGAACTTAAGTAACCCATATCGCACTAGAGCCCCTCCGACTACTTTGTTCCCCTTAACCTCAGCACAAAGAGTATTGAAATATTATTCTCACCATATCAACTTTAGCTTTTTCGTACCTTCAAAATACCATCAGGTTTTTTCAATTCCAAGTTAAAATCATCTAGTTACGGTTCTTATCTTTAGCTCAATAGAGGCTCCTAGACCTATTTTTCCCATTAGTCCACGACGCAATTTTTCACTTCAAAACTCCGTTGTATGCATTTTTTTCGCTAGTTCCTATGTTCCAAAATGCATAAAAGTGGAAAATAGATGCATTGTGATCATGAGGGAAAGAAAGGGTTCCCCCACTTAGTTGAAGCTCTAATTTGAAACATTAATCCATTAAAATTGATGGGTGAGATTAGGCCACCATCCTGAAACTTGCAAATCCAAATTCTGATGGTGAGCTTGTCTACTACGATCTCCTCAAGGTTTTGGGCCTTCTCCTACTCTCCAAATTCTACAAGAACTCAAAATGCAATGAATTGGATTTGGGGCCAAGAAGCCCTTTTATAGGAAAAAACCTAGTTTTTTCGTCACCCATTGCGACCAAAATATAACTTAGTTTGATGAATTGTTAGCACCATTGGAAAGATTTCGCCGAGTTCTATAATGGATTTCCTTTTTATTTAGGTAATTTGACACTTCACGAGGAAACCATTTTTTCCCTGAGGTCTCATTTTGCCACCAATCAAAAGGAATTTCTTCATGTGACTACTTGTATTATACTCTGGTACCACCTTTCCTCTGCACTTGTTATGTGTGATTTTCACCATGAGTAACCATTATTTACTCAGGTTTTTATGGTCCCATTTGGGCCTCCCCCATGTGGCAGCATTATTGAGTCACCCTTGTTCAAATCATTAAAGATGAGTCACCCTTGAATCCATGGAGTTTGTTATGAGTCCCCTTGAGTCTTATTACAATATATCATCCATCCTTGTGTCACATTCATCCCATTGTTCTCATATTTGGCCTCAATCTATATCGCTTTGTCTTTGAAAAGCCAGTGTCTGAGTAATTGGACATCCCCTCTGGAATTGAGTTAATCGCTATCAGGTGAAACATGCATATCATGCTCTAAGAAGGTAAGTTTCCATTCCACCTCTCATATTGTATCCTTCCTCCATCATCCCTCTTGTCAATCCATCAGTCACATTACCATGATCCCTCGTGCCTTTGTTGAGGATTCCTCATTGCCTCAACTTTGGCAGACCCTCTTCTATCTACTTCAACATATCTATTCTAGTTGAGAGGTTGAGAGGGAGGTGTACCTTGGTTCCAGCTTTCATCATTGTTAAATGCCTCATATCAGGAAAGGAAATCATCATTTCCCTTTGACTTGGTTGATTCTAACATAAGCAACTCTAGCTTATTATTGCACGAATGAGAATCATAGATTTGATGGTCCAGATATCTAGCAGATTGTACCAACATTTCTCGGGTATGTGTGAGATGTTCAAGGCTTTGTGAGGGAGTGGTCCTTCAGGTATCCCCCCACATGATAGGATGTACACAGCTCATGATTTAGCCTTAGATGTAGTTTCATATATTTGATTGGTTCAGTTTTAGATGCTTGCAGTGCCCACAGCATGCATGACTCTATCAGATGGTCCATTCAAATCTTTAGAGCCCTTTCCTATTGAGAAGGGTCTCTGTGGTAGTGATCCCCCCCTCACCATGTCATCTTGAGGGGAATTATATCTCATGTACTTAGGTTAGTAGATATAATTTTGTCCTAGCCTCTATTTTTCTAGCCACATTATGTATATGGGACTCATTGTATTATTGTATCACTTTCTGGCTCATGGATGCAATCATATCACGTATTATGTACTTTGTAGCTCAGTACCACATTGTTGGGCACAACATTATTTTTTGTGCTCAGTTATCTTTCTGGGTATGAGTATGCCTCCCCTACCTAATTTGAGATCATGTAATCCAAAACAAAAGGAGACTTATACCAAATTAGTGTTGGGTTGTGTTATATTCTTTCCATATAGTTAACAGGGGGTTTGAGGGGTACCCATAACCCCACTTTATGGGGTTCGGGGCAGCGCCTCGGAAAATTTTGGTTTTGGACCCTATGTTAGGTTGGGCGGACCCACCTATGGCTTTGTGCATGATTTTCGCACATGTTTTTTTTGGACGCGATGGTTTTCGGTCCATGGTATTGGATGCGATGGTTTTTTGGTCTATGGTATTGGACGTGATAGTTTTTCGGTCCATGGTATTGGATGCTTCGGCATGTATAAATATGTATTGTAACATTGAAAGGAACATAATGAAAAATCAAGCTGATAGTCCCGGTTTTGGGATCCAGGGGAAAACCTCTGTGCATATGTGTTTTTATGTGTTATGCTCTCGCATTGTTTATTTTTCTGTGATTTAGAATTCGTATGCAAGTAATTTCTATACGGGATTAAAACCTACATTTGGTATCAGAGCTATTTTGGCTTCAAGGGGATGCCTTTGTTGCTGAGGGGTTTCACTCAGGCCTATGGTAGACCCTATTCAGTGGGAGATCTGTGAGATCGATTCTGGTGGTGAAGAATATGTCGAGCAGTGGAAAGATAGAGATTGAGAAGTTCAATGGTCAGAGTTTTGAGTTGTGGAAACTCAAGATGGAGGATCTGTTGGTGGATAAATATCAGTGGATCACGGTAGATCCGGGTACTAAACCAACGGGAGTGATCGATGAAGAATGGAAGAAGTTGGATCGGAAGG
>APFE031575031.1:41799-205123 GCA_000404065.3 Pinus taeda | reverse complement strand
TTAATTATATTAATTAATTGATTAATTAATCTAAGCAATACAATAAAATAAATTAAATATTAAATAATTAATAATAATAATATCAAATATAAATAAATTTCTTGTAATAATAATAAATAAGTGTCGGCTCTCATATTAGGGCTCTTGTGTATTTGTGTATTTATATACAGGTTCCTAGCTCTTTCTCTCATCATCATTCATTCATTTCATCTATCTTTCAGAGTGTCCTGAGGATGGACCCCCGTTGGGGTTTGAAACGTCGACAGACTGAACTGAAAACTGTGGAGAATCCGGAACATGAAGCTACAAAAAACTTCCACAGAGGCTTGAAAACCAACATGATATATTCACTTAAAAAGTATTACATGTCCTTATATAAATTTAATCTTTACAAAAACCATGTTCCACATACCATGGATCCACAAAACAAGGACTAATACCTGATACCCATTACAAAATAAGGGCTTTGTCCTATCCCTAAAGCCCTAAAAGGTCATATGATGAATATATCTTCTCCAACTCCATGTAGTCTACTAATTCTATGGGGTCTTTTACCAAAAAATTAGACCAAGTTGGGCCATCCCAACATAGCCCCAACAATCACCCTTGGCTTTTCCCTAGTCAGTCAACTTCAGCACCCTTTATTTTTTTTTGTCATCCCATTGTACATTGCATTGTATTGTTGGAGTATTTATACCATCAATTTTTCTTCCTGGTGTGCCTCCTTAAATAAAGCTAATGTAGTAGGGCCAACAATATTTTGTATTATTTCTACTTTCATTCTCCTCAATTCCTTCAGCCTCTCATCTACTACCTCTAAAAGCTGTAGGGCTTCCTCCTACAACAGATGAGTTCTCTCCTACAAGATTTGTGGTTTCTTTTGAAGATTATTTATTTGTGCCTAGAGGTTCTTTAGTTTAGATTTGCTGGAAAGCCTCTGTAAGACCAGTAATATCTTCATAGCCACCAAGATCTCATCGCATAGCCTCTTCTTGGCCTATAGTTCCTCATCAATATTGAAGACATTTAGATCCTCCTATAGTGAGGTAAAAAACTCCATTGTATCATTGAGCAGTTCTCGACAGTCTAACACCATATCACATATGCATTTCAATGTTGCATTGAGGTCCCTTTGTTTATGCTTCCAAACCTCTAGTGGTGTAACCAGTTGCAACCTTATTCGCAGCTGTTGTATCTTCACTTCATATTCAAATTTCAACTTAGCCATAATATCCTCTGAGTCCCTAATTGTGAGGGTGAGCTTTGTGACCTTTTCTGCTGGTGCTTCATCCTCATGGACCTACACATCCCAAACTATGTTGTAAATCTTAGTAACGGCATTATCCAGTTGTTCTCATTATTGCCTTAATTCCTCCCTACCCTTAGCCAATTTCTCCAGTTCCTTCTTCATCAATGTTTTTTCTAACTCCGCCTTTGATTTCAACAACGACATATGTTTTTCTCATTCCTGGAATTCTACGGTGATACCTTGGTGAAATTCAAGTAGAACTTGTAGGGGTAATGCACCGGTATTCATATGGACACTGTGCCATGATTTATCTCACTCATTTTCTATTGCTAATTCAAACTTTAGTGCCCCAATTGTCACTTGTAACATCCTAACTCCAAAAGTTGTTTCCAGTCTTTGTTCTAGCTACAATGGCTAGGTTACCTGCTCTGGTTGCCTCACTTCTTGTGGCAACACCTTCAGCTCCGTGATTCTCTACCACATCTCATCCAAGGTCACTTTGCAGCGATCATCAATATTTTCCCAGGTTTCCATGTTTATCTCCTGTAACTCTTCTGCTATCTCGTCGATGTCCCCATCAGGGAGGACGAGCAACACAACTCCCTTACCCTTATCTACTTTTTGCCTCTTCTAGGCCACATTTTTAGCACAAAGGGAAAATATTCTAATACCCCCACATCTCTGAGCTATCCTTCATGTTCCTTCCCTTGCCCTGCTTCTTCTAGCTCAACATCAACATCCATCCTACTTATACCTGCACCCTGCAAGGTACTATTCTCTGTTCCAAATCCTCCAACTGATGCACTGGGTAGAGTAATCCATTCCTCCTTTGTGTCCATATGGTGAAATTCGGTCTCCTCTTCACTATCTTTAATTTTTTGAGGCTCCTTTTGCATCAACTTCTTTCCTTTCTGCATGGGATTTTTTCCTTTATCCTTCCCGTTCTTCGTCCACAATTCCTTCTACATCTCCTTTTGCATTGATGTTCTCAATTCTGCTACGAAAACCTTAGTTGGTCTCTTCTCCTTCATCTATTAGGGCAGAAATTATGGTTGTTCCTATGCTTGTGGTCATGCTTATGACTATACAGGCACCTCTCTTGGCGAATTGAAGCACTTCAAGGACATGGGTACATTCTCCCCTATGGTATTTCTTGATTGTGATTCCATGATACTAGAGAGCCCTTCCTTTGTAAAAATCCTAACAAACTCTTCCCAACTCCTCTCACACATGCAATAGCTCTTCTACACTTAGACGCAATTTCTAATCTCTCTAGGCATAAAAGTGTAAAATGTGGTGCGAGATGTGGTTTTTATAACAATTTTGAATTCCGGGCTCATTATTGGCTCTAGATTTGACTCATTCAATGTAGGAATGCAATAGATACAATGAGTTATGCTTCATAAATTCTTTTATCATGTTCCCCTCTATGGTAATTTCCTTTTAATAGTTCCCTTTTTCCTTCCAACGATCATATTTCTAGCTATATTTGTCATAATTCCCCTTTGGCGCAAACACCTCTTCTTCATCGTAGCTGCTTCAAACTTTGTCATACTCCCCAGTATCACACAGTAATATTCCTTCGATGAAGTCCTTTCCTGTAGAGTATTTAATAGTCCCATGCCCATTTTCAATTGTAGGTGGCACTAAGGCATCCTCCCCTTCATTTTTTAGTGTAAATCTCCCGGGACATAGTCATACCTTTATATCTTCAATCTACTACCATTCACTCATCTTGGAATCATTTGACCATTTAACATCATTAGCTTAACAACACCACTATCTATAATGTTCTTGATGATATATGGTCCCAACTAACGTGTTTTGAATTTCCCCAGGGACTTCAAAAACTTACTGTCATATAACAATACAAGGTCCCCTTCCTGAAGTATCTTCATCTTGATATGCCTATCATGCCAAGTTTTCTCCTTTTCTTTCTAAACCTACTGATGGAATCCTACTATAAATCTATCTTCTTCTAAAGCTATTTGTGACATTCATTCCTTCGTCATGTCAGGCTCTGCCATATATGTGACAGCTACAATTCTTAGGGTTGGCACAATATCTTCCATAGGCATAATTGATTCTTGTCCATCTATCAACCTGAAAGGTGTTTGCCCAGTCAATCTCTTGCATGTTATCCTGTCTGCCCAGAACATTGTTGGAATCCTCATTCCCCAATCATCTTTATTCACATTACATACCTTAGTCAATGCATTCTCTAGAATCTTCTTGAAATATTCCACTATCTGATTTTCCTGAGGGTGATAGGGAGTGCTCTTCTAGTGATAAACCTAAAATTTCTTAGTTAGCACTTAAATAGCCTTGTTCAAAAAATGTGTCCCCTATTCATTCATCAAGATATTTAGACAACCAAATATGGACAATATATATTAAAAAATGAACTGCGCAGTAGTTTCGGCGCTACAATCGTTCATGATTTTTGCCTCGACCTAGCTTTTCAAATAATCGATTCTAGTAATGATATATCTTGTGCCAGTCCTTTTCCCTGATGAATTGATAGGTCCAACAAAGTCAATTTCCCATTTATCAAAAGCCTAAAAAGTCACCTATGGTACTAGTGGCATTTCATCTCTTGTAGATGGATTTTATGTCCTTTTCATACATCACATGCTTGAAAATAATATTCTGCATCCTTATGTATTGTAGGCCACCATAATCCGACTCTCAAAATATTCTGCATAGTGGATCTTCCTACATAATTCTCACCTGCGTCTCCCCCATGAGATTCTACCAGAATACTATGTCTTTCATGTTCAGGGACGTATCTGTGCATACTTCATCCGGTCTCATTTTGTACAAGTGTCAGACAATAAATTAGAAATTAGTTGCTAAAACTACCAACTCTTTATTTTTCATCATAGTGTACTTTGTGGGCATGTTTACTATGGTTAGAAATTGAATAATATCAGCAAAGTGATCACCTATGAATCTAATTGCAAAAAAGTTGTGCATTGGGAAATTTATCATCAATATTTGTGAGTTCTTTGCCTCTCTCTATTCTTGATAGGTAATCTAGCCCAACATTCAATCTCCCTGTCTTTTTTATAACTTTGAAGTCATATTCTTGGAATAATAACAACCATCAACATACTTTTCGTCCTAAAAAAAGCTTATTCACCAAGTACTTCAATGTAGAATGATTTGTGAACATTTCAAAATATGCTTCGAGCAAGTAATGTCTGAACTTTTGCAATGCATATACCATAGAAAACTTCCTACTTGGGAATTCTATGGGATGATCAATATCCCCTACTCCTAGCTACGTTAGGACTATGCCCAATGTTATCCAAGATGCATCAACATACACATGAAACTCTTTGTTCCAATCCGAAAAATCTAGAATCAACATAGTTACCATCTTTTCTTTCAACACATCCAAGATTTTCTGGCATTCTTCATCCCACTGGAAGGTCACATCCTTCATCAGAAATTTCCTCATCCACTCAGTTATCTGTGCCTACCCTTTCATAAACTTCCTATAGTAACTAGTGTGTCCAAGCATTGTACATAGTTTTTTTTACTATTTTGGGTGTTGGCAGGTTCACAACGAATGTGATCTTCACTCGATCCACCATTAGTCCCTATTTACAAATGACATTTCCCAAAAATATTCCAAATGACTCACAAAAAATGCACTTCTTCAAGTTCAATGATATTTGATACTACCTATATGTATCCAACATCAATCTTAAGCTCGTCAAATGCTTCTTTAATAGCCCAAATATTGTCCAATCATCGAAGTAAACTTCCATACATTTTTGTATTCACTCCTTGAAATCTACAATTACAACTCTAGAAGAAATATTAGGTGCATTCTTCTACCCAAAAGGCATCATTGTATACTTCTAAGAGCCCCATTCTGTCACAAAAGTAGTTTAATACCTATATTTTGGTGCATTTATGATATGATGATACCCTTAGAAGCAATTTGTAAAAGTGTAAGCCTCTTGTCCTCCTAAATTATCCAAAATTTCATCTGTAAATGGTGTAGGAAAAGGGTCATGCAGGCATGCATCATTCAACTTCGTCAAGTCCAAATATATTATAATTTCCCCTTTTTCCTTCTTCTCTTGAAGTACCACAGGACTTACCCATTTAGACTCTTCAATAGGTTTAATTACCCCTGTTGGTAACATCTTGTCCAATTCTTCTTTTACCTTTTCCTTATACTTTAGATTAAGTCTATAAGGCATCTACTTAGCAAGTTTCATGTCAAACTTCAGAGGAATCCTCATAACTCCTAAATCCCATATGATGCCTTTCATGTCTAAAAATTTAGTGGGAAACAACTCTTGATATTCATGTAAGAGATTTTTTTATCTTGCTGACCATGTCTTTATCAAGGTAATCTCCTATTGTTGCATACTTCGATTTAGCCTTTGACCCTATATTTACCTTCCTCATCTTAAATTGCTTCATTATATCAGGCATCTCTATCTCAGGTCCATTCACTTTGCGATGTATTTCTAACCTTTTGATATCAATGTTGTGAGGATCTTGGTCCTCTTCTACAGTGAGATTATAGCATTCTATCACATTGCATATCTCTGCAGCCCAATCAGGTTGCCAGATAATTGGACTTCATTTTCAGAAATATTCTTCTTAACTATATTTAGATCTGTGTCTATATGTGTACAATCATCTTCAAATTTTAATGTCATTATGAATCCATCCACCATCTCCACCCAGCAACAGTGCCATGTCGAAGTTCAATTTCCAAATACCAATTCTAAGGAATTGTCTCTAGGGCATGTATCAATCTATGCACCCACTATTCTTGAAGAATTTCCTCCCCAGCTTCCATACACAGTGGTACATGATCCCTTGGATTATTTTTACCATCATACTTATCTGTGATCTTTGTCTCTACTCAACCAAATCTTACCCACATCAATCTCCTAAATCTTTGCTAATCTCGAATATTTTTCTTATGAGTATTCCACCATCTAGGAAGAGTAGCCCTCACTTCTTGATCTAGAGCTAACAATCTTTCACATTCAAGTACTTGTCTTTCATAATCTCTAAAGAAAGTATTTACATCACCCAAACCATCATATAAAGGCAAATCACGTACCTTGACTGTCATACAATGAACTCCCTTGGTGATTCTTACACATCACCTTGTTGACACTTCATGCAATATGTTCTTCTAGTTCTCCAATTCCTCTTTTGAATATGAAGTGAATGAACTATCTTCTTCCCAAGTTAGATTTCCATTTATACTGGGATTGATCCTCTCTTCTTCCTTTGTTGTGATCTGATAGATATTATCAACGTCATCCACGCTATATTCCTCCTTGGCAGGCTCTATATACCTCACTCCCTCTAATGGATCAAATGGGACAATAACCTTCATGTTATTGATTTCAAATATCATTTTCCTTTTCTTTAGGTTAATTATATCCATGTTAAAAAATGCCTAATCCAATCCCCATTCTCTTCTTATGTCTATGCTGATCATTCACTACCCACGTCTTGCTCTGCAGTACCTCCTTAGAAAAACAAGAGTCTATTATTTCCCATAATCCCTCCACAAGCTTCTGATTCATCAACAACTTCACTTAGGTCTATAGAAAAATACTTCAAGATATTCAGATCCACCTCCTGTGTTGCAACCAGTACTATCTCATGCTTATCCTTTTGAGTTGGTTGTGCGATAGAGGTCGAGGCCCCATCATCCATAAAAGTTCACTTGACCTCCATGAATTGTTGCTTTTCCTTAAGGATATCAAATGAAAGGGAATTTTCAATAGTTTTCTTACCCATGTAGCTTCAGCTTCCTTTTTGGCATCAACCTTATCGTTCCTAGTCACAACTCCCCTTTTGGTTAAAATGTCGATGCACGACTAATATTCTCTTGGATCAGCGACCACCATTTGGATATTTGTTGCAGGCTGATGCTTTCTTTTCTCCTACATCTTCACAATAAGGAAATGACATTATTCTAACACATGTTCAAAATACTTGCAGTAGTTTCAGGTTATCATGGGCTTATGATAGTCCCTCATGAAGTGTCCTACCTATCCATAATTACAACATATAATCTAGCCACATCCTCGACCACCTCCTCCTCCTCATTCTAATCCTCATCCTTAAAATCCTCCTCGAAATTATGGTATGCTTTCACCTTATGTGTATGTCCTTCAACTTGCAGTCTATAACTATCAGTAGTGCACTCTATCATTAAGTCATAATTTTGACAAATTTTCTCATCATGGCCTACAGACCTATAGAAGTTACAAAACAACTGCTTCAGGGTCTATACAGAGTTTTGTAATAGGTAGCAGTCCTTAGTGTGATGTTGACCTCTCATTCTACAAATATCACACCACAAACATGGATTTACTGGATTAGGGGCTCCACTTACAATAGAATATCCGAACACATGGCATTGATCCTTATAATGACCCTCTGCCTTGCATTTTGTACACCATACTTCGGATCTGACATCCTTGCATTTCTTAAGATCGTACAATTTCAAGGTTAGATTGGCTAGCTGACTCTATATCTGTTGCACTTCTTCATGAGTATCCCCAATTAGCGAAGCTTCCAACTTCATTGCAATCTCCAATGCTTCAAATTGAGTCATGATCTTCTGTTGTGTCAATGGTAACCTAGTATAACATTCTTTATGATGATGTGGGCATATATCAAAGCTCAATTGATCCATTAATACCTTGAATCACTGATCTGACACTCGTACCAACTCATTTGGTGCTTGCTTGATCTATTTTAGCTCCATGATACACTACGATCTTGATTTTCAATTCTTGAATTATGCTACAAATTCTTTCTTAATTTCATTAAACGTAGCATTCAGATTACTCGCTGAGTATTTCATATACCATGTTAGCACTATGTCCCGAAATGATGTAATGAGCTACAGCTTCTTTACATCATCATTATTAATTTGTCTTGATATCCATACAACATCAACTAGAAAGAAGAACTAGTCAAGGTCCTCTGATCCTAGTCATTTAAATACAAGTATCTTAATGTCATCAGCCATTCTTCTTCTTGTCGATGGGCTAGGTGGATATGGAGGTGGAAGTGGAGGTGGAGGTGGAGGTGGAGGTGAAGGTGGAGGTGTAGGGGAAGTATGGAGAGGGGGATGGGGTGTGAGGTGCGTAGATGGATGGGGTATCCCAAAGACGCCATGATTCTTCTCAACTCCCGACTTCGACGCACCTTAATGATGGGGAGGGGAATGTCAAAGGGTATTAGGGTTACCTTTTTCTTCTTAACTCTCATATCCTAATAGATGGCTATGGTCAATCTCAATATAGTTCTTTGGCTCTATTTTATATCGCTTCCCACTTCACATAGCTCTTGGTTTTGTCTTATTTCTTCTTTACCCAAACATTAATTTGACTGCATCTACAAAATCCCCTTTTCATAGAATAACATCTTAATCCAAAGCTTCAAATAATTTAAGAACTTACCTCATGGTCCTTTGAAGAATCTTCGTTAAGCTTCGCTATAGGACACGATCTCGTCGATTGTAAACTCAATGATAAATCCTCCCAAAATGCCATTGATCTAGAAATCAACAACCCTTGAGATACTATTATCTATTCTCTTAAGCTGCTGTATCAAATCAGGGTTCCACTCCATAGGGTTTTCGCCTTTGAAACAAGTCTTATGCTCATCTAACTTAGATATCCACTCAAGAAATTCAATGTGGAATGAACCAAAGAAAATATCATACTTTTCCTCATAGATATACTTCTATAATGAGTCTTCAGACGATAATTTAGGGTTTTTATTTTCCTTTTTCTGCAAATTATCTTTCTTTCTGTTCAACCCACTCCTAGAGTTCTTTCTTTAATAGACACAAAATCATATCACTTTAAGCAAATCTCGGTCCCAACAAAAGAAACATTTGTTAGTTTGAGGGGGATTGAATGAGTTTGAGAGTGTGAAACCTTGAAATACTGGTCGTTTCAACAACAACCTGTAAGTATATCTTAGTATCACCTGAATTAGTTATGGAAGGTTGTAGAACTAAGTTTCTACAACTAAAGGGATATCCGTGTAGTGGCGTCGTGTATTTATTTCTACTTTATATTGATCTTGTAACTTTGCATGCATAAGAAATTTGTGCAGATGATTAACTTAATAGATTCACATTTAAATCCATAAACTCTAACAAATAACATTATATCTTACAATTCTTCGCATAATTCAGTGAAAAGCATGCATAACTAGATACATAACCATATACAATAAACACATAAGGACATGAAACACTTTGCTAAAACTTTCTTCTTTATTGATAATGATCTTCAATACATTCTCTTTTTTGACCTATGCATCCAGCTATAGGTGGTATGCTCACTTAGCGATCAACTCTTCGAGGCCTCCATGAACTCAACTCTGGAGCCTTCCCCAAAACTACAAACTACATATCTGAATACAGAGATTCAATTCACTTATGATGATATGATATATTTGATTCCAAAGTATTACATATCCTTATATACATTTCATATTTACAAAAACAATGGTCTGCATACCATGTATCCACAAAAAAATGACGAATACCCAATGCCCATTAGAAAATAAGGGCTTTGTCCCATCCCTAAATCACTAAAAGATAGCACGATGAATATATCTTCGCCAGCTTCACACTATCTGCGCCTTCTTCTATGGGGTCGTTTACCCAAAACTTGGACCAAGTTGGGCCATGCCCAATAGAATACCATCGACATAACTATGAAATTGGCAAAAGATATTGGCTAAGGCCTAAGCTATATAAGGAGATTGCGAGAAAATCTCTATGTTTGCAAGTATCGGGTTATTGATGATTGGTTTGATCTGAAATAGGTATGCACCAAGGAACATGATGATGGTGCAAATCTGATAGATTTGAAA
The DNA here is from genome assembly GCA_000404065.3 of Pinus taeda. Taxonomy (NCBI): domain Eukaryota; kingdom Viridiplantae; phylum Streptophyta; class Pinopsida; order Pinales; family Pinaceae; genus Pinus; species Pinus taeda. The sequence continues at coordinate 194,976 of APFE031575031.1, read as the reverse complement.
TAACTAAATATTGAATAATTTTCCTATGGGTTGAAAGATATTTGATGATGATGTTATGATGTGCGTCTATTATAGTGTATACAAAGTTTTGGGTTTGACTGATATTATGTTTTACAATGAAGGTATGACTTAGTAGTTACATATATGTACTCAGGTTTTCATTAGAAAGATCATGTACATACGTGAATCTACTTCAGGGTAGTCGCATATATATTATGTAGTATTAACATATATTTATGTGGATGTCAAGTTTGAAAGGTGCACACTTACATGGAAGTGATCTGTAAGGGACGCGTACAACTACTAGGGTTTTATAGTATGAGTTGATGATTATGGATGATTTGTTCTGTTATGGTTATTGTTGTCTATCAGTGATGTCTCATTCATGATAATATATGCCTGACAATTTTGGTTGAGTTAAGTGGTTTATGGAATGATGTGTTGACTAAAGATAATGCTTCTAAGTGATGATCTGTATTTGGTTCAGAAATATGTGATGTGTTCACTACGTGTTTCGGTCATTGTTTCACTAGTGCAGTTATTTAGATTGAGGGTTCAATATTTTGAGATCTGTATGTAGTACTGCTTAAGGTAAAGCATGTATATACACAAATATTATTCTAAATAGTACCGTATATATTTTGACATGTTTTTTTTTAGTGTCTATGGTGGAAGCAGTTGGTTCCAGTGATGGGTAATAGTATATGGCTTGGTATGTTGACAAGTGGTTTTGCATTGAAGTTTTTGATTTGTTATGATTTATTTTGATCTAGTTGCACTGGTTGCATTGGTTGATTGAAATTTAGTGATTGATTCAGTTAGTCAAATAAATAAGTGAATTTATTCATCATATGGTTATGTATTTGGCTTAGTAATATATTATGGTTTCAGAGTGTGATCGAGTGACTGATTTAGTGGTATAGAAATTCAGATTCAATTTTTCGTTTATTGAGATATGTGCATAAATATTCTTCAACGAAAGTGCATACCTATGCAGATATGACTCACAAGAATAGCGTATATATTTTGACTTATGATTGATCAGTGTTTGTAGTGACAATATATAGTTTTAGTGATGAACTGTATGTGGTTTGGTATACTGATGAACGGGTATACAATGATATAAGTTGGTCTAGTCATTTAATAATAGGTTAGTTCAATGATTGATTTGGTGATTTAGTTTGTTCATTGAATAAGTGATTTGATATAGTGTTTGGTTTGATAATTTTTATTAAGAATTGGGCTTAAATGATGGTAGTGGGTCCAGTCTGAAAATTTGATGAAAATTTGCCTACAAGTTTGATGTTTTGGTTCAGTTGGATCTAGTATGAAATATTATGAAATGTGGTCCACATAGGTGTAGCATTTTGTGCGGAAATTGAAGCTTCCTTCTAGTACTAGGTGGAAAATATGATTACTGGGTTGAAGCTCCCTTCTAGTGGGTGTCCATAAATGAGATCATGGGGTTGGAGCTCCCTTCCCGTGGGTGCTGGAAAATGAGAAAGGTTGCTAGCCTTTTGCAGGTGGGTGCCTATGTGCGGGTATGATTCTGTGCTAGTAGAATATTGTAAGATGTTTTATTTATAATAAAAAGTTAAAGACAGATAGGACAACAACGATGGTTTTCTCCCACATAGGGTTTCCATCTAAAAATATTGGTGTTCATGTGTGTTGAAGTGTTTTTTATGTGTGATGGTTTATTCTATTCTACACATGGTTACTATTTAATTAATATCTAAAGAAGTACTGATGCACTGTTTCAAGTTAAAAAAATGATGAATTAATCGAAAATTTAGTTAACTGGATAGATGCTACTTGTCTTTATTACAGTCACGTACATAAGTTAGTTCACCTAATGACAGTCATATACAGAAATATGAATAAGAAATTTAAAGGTTTAAGTGAGTCTTAAAAATACTTATTCAAAAGCCCCCCTCAATATTTTTCCCAATAATCGGTATTGGAGCCAAGTTATTTAGAAGAAGCTTGATCGCTTGAAGGAGATCCATCAATATGATGGGAAAGAAGAAGATAACTAAAAGGAGGGATTCAAAAATCTGTGATAGTGATATGTCATATGTAGTGAGAGCTACAAATATAAGAAAAGCTTAAGGTTTCAGAGCACATCGATTTCTATTGATCAAGAATAAAGAAGACGGTAACAAAGAATTATCAGGTATGCGCTTTTGTTATAATTGTGGTCCATTTACCTGTCTATGAAATAATGATAATCATGATAACACTGAAACAACTAAACTTGCACTCATATGTAAAAGTGAAAGTAAGCATTTCAAAGAGAAAACAAATTAAAAAATGATGATCATAGAAGCATAAGAACAAGGAAAGTTAGAAACAATGGACAATGAAGGGGTATCTATGCTAAACAATGATAATTACCACCAATGGAAAGAAAATATGAAGTCTACTATATTGAACCATGATTTTTGGTATCTATTATGTAATGAATACACCAAAATTTCTCCATTAGATGAGGAAGTGCAAAAGAATAGTAAGGCATTAAGTGACATCATTAATGGCATACATGACTCAACATTAAATAGAGTTATTCATTATAAAAGCACAGAGCAAGTGTGGGATAAGCTACAATAAATCCATGAAGAACTCCCAAAGGAAGATTCCTCATGAGGGGAACTACAGGGTAATCCTATCAATGTATCAAAAAATTAACATGATAACAAAACAACCTTTGTTATGTCATATGTAGTTGTTGGTTCGGAAGAAAACATGTTAGAAGAAATGTTTGATCTTGGAACAAAACTTGATCTTTGTTTTAAGTAGTACTCTTAATATTAAAGATAAGTTGTAGCCATATGATAATAAGAATCATATTAAATCAGTAAAGGGTGTTGTGGAATCTAAACAATATTGTGAAGAACTTGAAGCTGCAATCGTCTCTCAAAGAGAAGATCTTGAAAAATCAAATAAGTGGAATGAAGAACTACTTTTTGAAGAACAAAAAAATGGGTTGAAAGAAGAGATTGTCAATTTAAAGGAGCAAGTGGAAGAAGGAAGAAAGGTTGATGAAGGTATGAAGAAGTAGTATCTAGAAAAGGAAAAGCAATATCAAAGAATGGAGGTTGAGGTAAACATTCAAAAAGGTAAGTTAGAAGAAAAAGATACAAAATTGGGATTTCAAGATAGTGCCAATATGTTTGATAGTATTCTTAGTAGTCAAATGTCTCCTTCCATCAAATCTAGTATTGGATTTGATGAAACTGCTCAAGGAGAATCTAGAGCACAAGGTGATGCAATGAATTTAGAGGGTAATAATGAAAAGCTTGAGATGCTCAACAAAGAGACAAGAAGTCAACCCAATCAACAACCAAGGAAAGTGAATCTTAAAAGAAAAACATTTACTCCTAACTATCGAAATGTTAATTGATTCTCTCCTTTGGTAAATAATGTTGAATGCTTTACATGTCATCATTATGGACATGTTGCAACCAATTGAAAAAAGAAAATTGTTTCAAGGAAGGAGTCACCTGATAAGAAGTACATTAACTCCCAGGTACTCAAGTTTCCTCAAGAGATATTGTTTTACTTGTAAAATACTTGGTCACAAAGCTATTTATTGCAATAGAAGTAATATGAGACAAAAATATTATGATTCCTCTACTCCCTGTCCTAGTCATGTAAGATGTTATGCTTGTAACAAATTTGGCCATGTAGAAAAATAATGCATGAAAAAATCAATGAATCACTAAAGACGGCATGGAAAGAAATCATAGGATGTCAAAAGAACTATGAAAGATGGATCTACAAATATTTTTCATATTAAGAAAAAAGAAGAAGAACAAATAATGTATGGTCTTTCTCTCTGCTCATTTGAAAATGATGATGAATGGTACATAGATAATAGATGCTCTTATCACATGACTGGAGATAAATTAAAATGGAGTCTCTTAAGGAAAACCAATATGGTAAGGTTATTCTTGGAAATAACTATTGGCTTGTTGGGGCCTGACCGAAGTTTGGAGTTAATTAGCCAAACAAATCCTTGTACTACTGGCCCTTTCGCAATAGTCTGCGGAGTGCAGACTGAGGTCTAACCCGAATCATTATGGGAGGGTGCTAGAACAAGGTTTCCACACCCTAGAGATGTCTGAGAGGTATGACTCATTCTCTACTTATTCCTGCACGTAGGTCGCTTCATGCACTTCCTGATCCTCGTGGCCCGATACATTGCCTTCACGTAGCCCTAACTAGAGGTTGTGCCATGCTTTGCACTATTGCCCAAGGTATTACTTATCTTCTAGTGTTAATTAATTATATTTTCCTACTTGAATGTTATAATTAATAATAAAAATCATCCCTACATGATCGCGCAGTAAATAAATAGTCTACCTGTAAATTATATCCAATCATGCATTAAACCAGGAAAATATACAGAGAATTATAGCAAAACATCTCTTTATTGATTCTCCCAGTGGTTACAGACTTGACCTTCCCTGCACACTCAACTGCATGGGTCCATGTACTCAGCTGCGGACTACTAGGCCTCTAGGCACTTAGTTGCAAAGCCTTCTACTACTCTACGACCCACATACACACTTTAAAGTTTGACTAAATCACTTAGACTTCTTTTGCTTCCCTTATATTCCTTGTATTAGTTATTTTCTAAACTTAGAGCCTCGCTCTATTTATAAAATCCCATGGTCCACAGATCATGGTTAGGTCTATCTAGCTGACATTACATTACAAAAACTAGGGCAGACAACCCTGTGACTCTATTATCGTTTTGCATCTTGTGCCTGTAATCCACGGAGCTTTTACAAAAATATTCGGTTAAAACTTCGGCTTTAAGCCCCAAACCATGCCTTGGGGGGATTCCATGCCCAACTGGCCCCCACTATAAGCACCGTGACTTACCCTCGAGTCACTCTATCAACACGGAGATCTTTGCACGGAGTCCCTCCAACTGTTCTCGTACTATGGTATGGTCGGCAGTGCACTGAGTTGTTGCCTGCTCAATCTGCTTCATACATTGTTCTGAGACCTCTGTGTCGGAAGTGCTTCTCAGCATCAGTGCATGTATCCCCTACATGTGTGCGAGCTTGCATTCAATTTCTGCTGTGATGGTAAAGGCCTCGTCGATCCAAGGCTGAGCGCGCACCTTCAGGACTGCTTCCTTGTGTCATGTCGTGTCCACTTTCTCTTTTGACACTTTATCCTGTTGCATCCATGCGAGCCTTTGAGTGAGGGCCACCATCTACGTATTTTCCTTGATGTTTTCATACTGTTGTTGGAGTTTTCGCACCTCTATCTCTAAGCATTGAATGTTGGGGTCCTCCTGCAGATTTGTGACAACGTCAAATGATTCTTCCAACATGCTGGTGTAGTCTCGTACTGCACTGCCAATCTTATCCAGTCCTGCTATGATAGCACTAGAATGCTATTCTATGAATTCCATAGGGGTGGACGGTTGCATCTTTAACCATAGCTCAGTGATCTAAAGGTTTAGCTCCAGCTGAACCTTTGTCAGTTCCTCCCACACCTCATGCACCCCTGTTACTAACTTGTGGATGCGCACCTCTATTGGGATGTTTGTTAGGATGGATAGCTCTAGGATGCTTTAGCAAGCTTTGTCTATTTCCTGTAACAATTGTTGATTTTGTGACAACACTTCCTCGTGCTACAACCTGAATTGTTCCATATTGATTTTCTTCTCAATAAGGACTTGCAGTGTGCAACTCTCCCTAGCTCACAACTTTGTTGTCACTACTACCCCTTTTGGCAGCACTATGCTATTCGTCATACGCATGCGCAAAATATATTCTTTTTTCATTGTTCCAACTATGAGGCTGGTCAAAAGGGTACAAGCCTGAGGAGGGTGCACCTGTAATTTCTGCAACTGCACTCTGAGGGGCTCCAACACATTCTGGTTCTCCTGCATGAAATTTTGGAGGGCCTCAGAGGTGACATCGCGCACTATCTTACCGATGTTGTACAAATCACCCTCGGTTAGGGTGATCGGGTCAATAGATAAGTTTGATGCCTTGACCTTCTTACAGGATGCTATCTGCTCAGCTGGGTGCTGGCGCTTCAATTGTGTGGACATAGTTTGTGGGTTCACGCCCCCGTCTTCCTCCTCTGCTTCCTACCCATGTGAGGGTGACGTTTGGGCCTCACTCACCATCATGGCTACCTCCTGTGCTGCTACGACATTTTCCTAGTCAGTTGCTGTCTGTGTAGTGTCCCGAGCCACCCATACTTCTGTTGCCACTACCTCCTTCCTTCTCTTTTCTACCAACTAGGCGGTGCATAGCTTGACCTCAACTTTCTTCCTTTGTTCTGCCTACTTCTCTATCTTCGTGATGTTCAGAGCAAGCCACTCTGGAGGCCATCTCTCCAGGATGTTCAAGATGACATCGTCTATGGCTATAAATGGTAGCTTCCTCCATTGTTTGGTCAGGTCCTTACGTGCGCTATTGTAAATGTTATGGATGTCCACTTTAAATTCTTCAAACTATGAAGGCTATTATAGACAGTGGGGGACAACCACGGCTTCTGGTTAATCCCCATTCTAAGGTTCATCTCCATGAACACCCAAAATATTTTGCTACCATGTATCCTAGTGGCATGCTTTGTGGCCCAGAGCAAAGTGTACTTTGCGGCCTCCAACGGATCTCTATCAATTTTGGGGAATTAACTATCCTCCAGTAATTTCCCTGCCACGAGCACTATGGACAATAGAAGCCATGCATAGTGGAATGTTTTTCCCTATTCCCGAGCTTTGCGAAAATTCTCTAAAAACTCCTTGTAGAGGAACTCGGACCAGTTAAATTGAACCCCCTTCATGCACTTCTCAACCAGTGCTACCACTAGTGCAGGTACCCCATCTGCCCGCCACTTCCACATAACCTTACCTGCCAGTATTTTGGTTGCCATTTTCACTACTTTGTCACTGATGCTGGAGATGGCGTAGCCCCTTTTCTTCTTTGTGAGCTTGACTTTTTTCTTCATGGCCTCCACGATGGCCAAGTCACTACTCTTCCCCTCCAAGATGTCAGCGGGCTCCTCTCCTTTGCATGGAAGCCGAGAAATGCAGTGAATCACGTCTATCGTGATGGGGATGGGATCCTCCAACCACAAACACCCCTCATGCACTAGGCATAGTAGTTGCCTGATGACGAAAATGGTTATTGAGGTGCGGTGGAAATGCAGCACCTAGAGAAGGTTCAGTAGCCCAGCATTTTCCACTCCGCGCAACCACTTTCACGGCACTAATTTTGTAACCCCCACCATGGTGTTCTACTTGGGATTCACGAGGTGTGAGGTCTGAAGGTGAGGGAACTTCTTATGGTTAGCAAGGTCCCAATCTGTGCATTTTAAATTCGGCACCTGTCCTAGCTATGTGCCCTCAAAAATAATATTTTTTGGGAGGAGCGGGGTCAGGAGCGAGCTCTTGGTCTTGATAAGGCCCTTGGGCACTCTAGCCTTCCCTTTCCACGGGGCGACATAGGCAGGAAACTTTGTTTGGGGGTGCACAGGCTGAGTTTCCTCCTCCACGCTTTCATCCTCATCCTCAGCAATGATAATATCCTCCAATTCTTCTTCTTCTTCATCAGCCTCTATGGTGATGGCTTCGCCTTCTCCTCCATTGACAGCTTGGTGCGTAGTGGGTTTTGTTGGGACACATGTATAGGAACCATCACTTGTTTGTCCTTCTTGGGTCTTGGCATGCGCGGTGACTTTGGGATTTCTTCGTCAATCCTAGCAACTTATAGAGAATCCCCCATAGTGTAGGCCTATGCGCCCTCTTCGGTAGTTAGTTCTGTTATCTCCATAATTTCATCAGTTGTTGCCATCATGTCCATCTAGAAATCTAGCACTCATGAACTCACGGGCTCAATCAACACTCGGCACACAACAATTAGGGCTCTGCTCAATAGTTCAATTCACAAATGACCAAGTGTTGTTTGCTAGGCAACCCTTTGTAATTTATAGTGCTTTTTGAATTTTAATTGGACCATTCCCCCCAAATCCGGTTCATTAATGCTCCCTTAGTGGCATATTTTTCCAAATCTTATCCATAATTCGCATCTTAAATGCCTGTCGCTCGCTCCATTTGGTCGTAAGTCGAGCATCCCAACATGAATAGAGACTTTAGTAGTCACTTTCTAGCCAACCTGCATGGTAGCATAACCCCCCATGCATGGTTGTGGACCTTGTAACTCTTTGCTTCTGCGTGTAGCTCCAACATCGCACAACTCCCGACAGAATAGTTTATAGTCCCATGCTTCCTTTCAACTACCTGGAGACCTAAGACTGTACTTCTTTTGCCTAGTCAGGTGGTCACACCACCCATGTGGAGTTTCATCCTGTCATTCATCATGTTTCTTGGAGAATACCCACCTTTTATTGTTACGGTTGGCATCACGCACTTTACTATCTGCAACGCGCTACCTTGGCCAATATGCTTAGCAATATGCGGTCCAAGCCAAGGCATCAGACTAATCAATTCATGATGAGAGGCCTTAAAAATTTCATTACAATCATATGCATCTTGCCTTATCACCCTGGTCTTGTTGCTAAGAAAATCTTCCTTTATCTCGTCCTCCAGCTTCTTGACTTCCGCATCCATCACAATGCTTTTCTTCCTTAATTGTACCCTTTCTTCTTTAAGTTCTTAGAGTCTAAAATTTTGCTGTTATATTTTTGCTTCCAAGGTTCGGTGAACCATCGTATCTACTAGTGTTATCATGCGTGGTCTAAGCTCTCCAAGTACCATAGGGTTTACTGTGGTTGCTTCATACTCTAGCCTTGGCAGTGCTTGTGCGGTCAGGTTTCTGCATGTGGTCCTATAAGCCCAGAGATCTGCTAGTACAGATAGGTCCCAGTCAGTCCATTTCACATCGTGGACCTTGTTCAGTGCTTCCCCTACTTTGTTAAAAGCTTCTACGTGGATATTCCTCTGTGCACTTAGTCTTTCCATACTTCACGGTCCCAACCGGAGGGGTCGTTCATGCCATTTCCTTACACACACCTGCTTACTGATCGTGTCTCCTACCATGAGGACATTTTGCATTCATGCAGGTTTCACACCATATGCCTATATGCACCTAGATAGATAGATGTAAGGGCTGGTTTGTTCGACAATTTTGTCTGTTAATCGCATCAAAGGCTTTCCAAAAAGCATGCGCGTCATGCTTCTACATTCATGCCAATCCTCAAAACTTCTTTGGTGCATTCCCCACCATCTTGCAGGCATATCTCGTAGCACCCATTTTAGAGCATCGAAACGCAGCTGTTTTGGTACTTCTCCTTCAATTTTTTTCAAGAAGTTATCCACCTCACTCCACCTGTCATATGTAGGTAGATCTCTTACCTCTATTTCTATGCAACGCAGTGATCTCGTCATCATGTTACAGTTGAGCGTGGTTACCTGGCGTACCCGATTCTGCCATCGTTGTATCTCCTCATCAGAATCTGATGTGTAGGAGCTTTCACACTCCCAAGAGATTCAACCATATGCGGTTGGATTTACCCAATCTTGCTCATGCGTGGTTATCTTGTAGATATAGTCCAGATTGTTGTCGCTATCGTAGTTGCACACTAGCTCCACGTAGCATGGTCCTTCTGCAGGGTCTAAGGGTACCACTACCCATAGTGACTTTTTCTCAAAGATCATCTTGCGCTTCTTTAGATTTATCACTCCATTCATGTTAGTGGCCCAATCTATTCCCAATAGTGTGGGGTAGGGATTGTTGTCATCAATAGTCTCTATCACTTCAAAATTTGCTAGTGTGCTTGCTCCTTCTATATCTATTATGATTCCTTGCAATATCCCCATAAGTAGGATCTATTGATAGTTTTCCATCTGCAGTTGGATCAGAGACCAATGCAGCACAAGCTTGGCCATGTGCTTCCATGTTTGCTTTCGCAGGACGTTTGCGTCTGATCCTATATCTAGAATCACTTGGTGCATCTCATATTCCCCAATCTGTGCGGTCAATCTCATTTCCCTTCCTGTTCATGTCGTGTGATTCCCGAGCTTCCATATGATGCATGGTTCTCCTGGCGTGGTCCCAGCGCATCTAGTTATGAGTTCTTGCAACCCCTTTATAGCCTTGCTATCACGCAACAACCTCATGCATGTCTCCAAAAACGTATTGAGCATCGATGGGTCCATTTCTGACTCCAGTATGTATTTACTTCCTGAAGTTGAGGCATCAGCGAAGCTCCTTTTAGCTTGAAGGTCTCCTTACTGTGCTCCAAATCAAATTATGGTTCCTTCATTGGAGCATTGCAAACCTAGGTGCTTTCTTCAGGTTGCTTTCCTTTGTCATCCCCTGTCGTAATTCCACTCCGGAGCATGATATTTACATTAGGGTCTTCCTCACGCAGTTCAAACCTCATCATTTTCATGTTCTGAGTCAGGGGAGGTTGGAGTGCTCCCTTATCATGCAACCTCGCTATTGGTGTGGGACAATGCTTTGTATCATGGTCAAACAATGCACAATACAAGCATGATGGTCACATTGGATTCATACAATCATGGGAAAACTCCCCGGGGTCTCCGAAATTGTAACATATCAGCTTTCCGTGACCTCTTCCTAGGCCCCCTCCACCTTGGCCTTGTCCGCGCTTCTGAAATCTGGTGTGCACCATTCCTACATTTTGATCAAGGGGTTATGTCTCAGCCTGAACTATGTAGGTAGGAGTTTGATCCATCATCATTTCATAACTTCTACAGGTGTGCTCATCATGTCCTACTAACCTACAAAAATTACAAAACAACTGTTGTGAATTTTGTGTATACTTCTATAATAGATGGCAGTTATCTCTCCTCCTATCTGGAAAATTGTGCACCATAGTGCAGGCGTCGAACTTGGTCCTGCTTATGCCTGCAGTTTTAGTGGCATTGGCCCTCCTCCCACAAGGTAATTCACGAACACTGGGCAATGATCCTTGTCATGCCCCTGGCCCTTGCATTTTATGCACCACACCTCATCGTGCATCTCTAGGTGAGTTGTCCTGTCTTGTTTCAGGCGCTACATCTCCAGGCACAAGTTTTTCAACTTAGAGTGAATCTGCTGAACTCCCAGGTTAGGATCTTGTATTGGAATCTCATGCAATCTCATCACGACCTCCAAAGCCTTAGCCTAAGTGGTTAGCCTTTGTTGTGATAGCGCGTTCCATAGATGTGGCATTAATGATGGTATGAACCATTTGTGGTGTTGCCCCTCTGTTAATTTCATGTTCACTTCGCGAATAGTGCACATCAGTCTCTGATCTAACTCCCACAAGGTCTCGCCTAGTAGCATTGTGATCTCCTTGAATCCAATGATTGATTGTGCCTCTGAATTTGGCCTACTAAATTATTTGATTAGGGTAGCTTGGATATCAGTGATCCTTGCATTAGGATTGTCATTGGAATGCTTAATGTACCAGGTCAGCGCATGATCCTGTAGAGCACTGACCAATGTTTCCTTCTTTATATTATCATCTATGACACCCTATGCTTACCATACAACTTTTATTACAAACCAAAACTAGTTAAAATCTTCATTCACTACTCCCTTGAACACTGGTAGCTTTATCACACTTGCCATACTGCTTTGTGGTGGTGGCAGAGGTGGTATGGGTGAAGACGGGTGTGAAGATGGTGAAACTAGTGGTGGTGTGTGTGGGGTTGGTATGCGTAGAATTCTCTGCCTTATCAGATCGCACTTCTTGGCAAGGCCTTTGCAACCTCTTATTTGCCCCCTCGTGGAGGTGAAATCAAGGGTCTAGTGTCTAATTTTGTGCTACCTTCATTTTTGTAGATTCTCCCACTTCGCATAGCTCCAAAATCAATTTATTCACATAACCCACTTTTCACACAATATAATTTCAATGCAAGTGTTCAAATATTTAATGTACTTACCTCATAGTCCCTTGAGGAAGTGTCATTCTGCCTCACTATAGTTGACTGAAGTATCTATTGCGAATTCAGTGATGCATCCTCCTATGATTCAATTGAGCCAATGATCGATAGTGTGCGTAGTATTATATTCTAATGCTTCCAATTTGCACAACAATTCTAGAGTCCATACAATACATTTTTTGAGTTTACACCTACCTTGGATATCTACTAGCTTTGTGATCTACTCATATAGCTCAGTGGGGAAGGACACAAAGAAAATTTTGTGGATTTCCATATATAAGTAGCAGTCTAACCAATCCTCATTTGATAGTCATGGATTCCTATTTCCTACGCCACGAACTCATGAATATTTTTGTCCCACCAATCTTCAATTCCTTTCTTTGTCGGATTCTACTGATATGACATTAGACATCTCTATGTAGATTGCGGTCCCGACAACAGAACCATTTGTTGGCTTGTTCGATCCTGACCCAGGTTTGAAGTTAATTAGCCAAACAAATCCTTGTACTACTAGCCCTTTCACCAATAGTCCACAGAGCGTAGACTGAGGTCTCATCTGAAGTAGTATGGGAGGGTGCTAAAACTAGGTTTCCACACCCTGGAGTTGTCTGAGAGGTACGACTAGTTCTCTATTTATTCTTGTGCGCAGGTCGCTTCGCACACTTCCTATTCCTCGCGGCCTGATACACTGCTTTTGTGCAGCCCTAACCAGGGGATGTGCGATGCTCTGCACTATTTCCTGAGGTCTTACTTATCTTCTAGTGTTAATTAATTATCTTCACCTACTTGAATGTTATAATTAGTAATACAAACCGTTCCTACATGATCGTGCAATAAATAAACAATATACTTGCAAATTATGTTGAATCAGGCATTAAACTAGGAAAATATACACTCAATTATAGAAAAAATTCTCTATATTGATTCTCCAAGACATTACAGACCCGACCTGCCCTACGCACTATGCTACAAGGGTCCATGAACTTAGCTATAGACTACTAGGTCTTTGCGCACTCAATTGCAGAGCCTTCTCCTACTCTACAACCCACATACACACTTTACACTTTGACTCAATCACTTAGACTTCTTCTACTTCCCTTTTATTCCTTGCATTAGTTATTTTCTACACATAGAGCCTCGCTCTATTTATACAATCACATGGTTCATGGACCATGGGTAGGTCTATCTAGCTGACATTACATTACAAAAACTAGGGCAGACAACCCTGTGACTCTATCATACTTTTGCGCCCCGCGCCCGCAATTTGCGGAGATTTTACAAAAAGATTCATTCTATACTTGGGCTTTAAGCCCCAATACATGCCTTGGGGGGATTCCATTCCCAACAATAACTCCAACAAAAGTATTGTGAAATGGTAGAGCCAAACATAATAAACATGGAGGAGTAGTTGATACTTTATTATTTCAAGGGATAAAGTAGAGTATTCCAAGTGTAGGTGAAATGGAAGATAATGTAAATATAATTGTGATTACATCAACCAAGTGTAAGGTTATGGATGAAGAAACTAAAAAAGTCATAGCAAGAGGATTAAAAACCCCAGACATGTTATAAGTGTTTAAAGAACTAAATTATTGCATAAATGAGGAGGATTCAGACTCAGAGCAAAAGAAGATGATCTCTACTATAGTACATCATTCTTACAAGAATACTTATCACAGTGACTACAAAATTTAGTTGAGGTACATGACCTTATGACAATAGAAGATGATTATTAGGTCCTTAGGATCAATGACGAATAATCTCACAAGGAGAAATGCATATCTTGTTGATGATTCTCATGGTTATTTTAATATTCATGATTACTACCAATACATCTTATGTAGTAACAATGAACAAGTGTAGAAAGTACAAGCTCAGGGAGAGTTGTGTTTATGAAAAATTCCACATTTTTCTTTATATATGGAGATATTATGAAGTACAGTCACGTATATATGCGAGTTTTGATCTAGAAAATTGCATATGTTTATCTAAGATGAAGAAACTATGGGACAAACATAGGGAGAAGTTTTGATATGCTTTAGTTAGTTATTATTTGGCTTTCTAGTTTTGACATTCATGTTTATAGTTTGTTGATGCTTAGATACTACTTATAAATTGTATTGCCTTATAATGTTTTATGAGTTGGTGCAATATGACATGGATTTACTGATTGATGAAGTTTCTTTGATGACCTTACTAATGGAAGAGTTGATGTGATCAGAACTGACAGTGAACAACTGGCACAGGTTTAGGAGGAGCATTTACTATGATTCTAATAGTGCATTGTTGGCATTATGATTACTTGAGAATTTCTTGCTACATAATGATGCTTATATTAGTGAAGTTTTTTAATGATGACTATATGTTGCATCATGCTAGGCTACTATCATGGGTTTCTTATGATGAAATCATGGATGATATTTATATATTTATTGAGTCACATAGTTATTATGATGATACTCATAGTATTTATGTTGATATAAGATTATTTTTATGATGCATATGGTACTGTTGTAGCGGCTACAACGACCCTCCAAAATTTTTCCTTAGCTTTGTTTTGGAGCCTCCCTACCAACCATCCTCAGCAGCATGTCTTGCACTTTAAAATACATGAACTTCATTGGTTTTCTAGCAGCTTTCTAGCCTATGCATGATTGTTCATTCCACTCCCCTCATAGCTTGCCACTCCAAACTTGATCTAGTTGCTAGCTAAGTATCTCCATCAAGAAATTGAGAAAATTTGTAGGGGAACCAACCTTCCCTACAGAAATTGCGCAAATCTGACTGGTAACCTACTATGCCAAGAAACTGCATAATCCTCTCAAATAATCTTCCTAGTGAAAACTATGCAATCTCACCCAACAGTTCAGCTCGACCTAGAAATTGTGCAATTCTGGGTAGTAGTTAGCTGCTTCTCCCAGAAATTGTGTAATCCCTTTGGATATCCATCCAAACTTCATCCCAGAATTTGTACAAAAATCTCCATCACTGAACCAGGCTAATGCATGTGCCTTCAGGTTCACCCATTCCACCCGGGACCGAGAAAACATGACTTGCATGCATGGGATGCTTTTTCCTAAAATAGAGAAAAGAAAAACATGATAGAAGCATCCCTAGATTTTAGGGAGCTATTTTTAGCAGCTAGAGTTTACATGCAAATACTGTTTTAGAAACTTTCCTCTAAGTGTTGTCTTTTCCTAGATTTGTGGCATGTGCATCATGAGCCTCAAAATTATTTATTCAATTCTTTAGAGCTCATTCTTCACGTTGATCTTGGAGTTATGACATCCCATGACACATCTAGGAGTCTTAGGCACATCCAACTCAGTTATTTCCCAGCAAGTTCGCTTTACTTGTCTTTTGCATAATTTCTATCACTTTTTGTGTTTTAGCTTGTGTGAGTACTATCTACTTCATTTCTAGGAATTCTTGTCATCATTTACATGCAGTTAGCTTGTATAAACATCGTTTCAATTTTTATTAGCATTTCACTACTGTCGCATGCATGCAATTGTTTTGCATGAACGGTAGTCGATTTGGGAACTCGTTTGACACACATGTATGTTATTCCGTTTTTTGACTCTTGCATTCACTATTTGCATGCATGATCATTCACTCTTTCTTACAGTTAGTATAGCCATGAATTCACATCTTCTTTTGCTTTTAGTTGCCCGTCGACAGGTCTAGGCAACCTTGGCATGGGATCTGCCTCACCCACACAAGATTGTGCAATTTTGAGAGGGAATACTCTGCATTCTTCCCAGAAAATGCACAAATCTAGCCAATCAGTACCCTCCAAGCTTTCCTTGTGTAATTCTGAGAGGCAGTGACTACTCGCCCAGAAAATTGTACAATGCAGTCCTTGGGCGTGCATCACTTGCCAGCTGAAATTGTTCATTGCACAATCTCAACACCCAACAGGCCAGTCTGGATTGTGCATTGTGCAATTCCAGTAGTTAACCAACCTCTTGATAGTTTAGACTACCTTTTGCATAGTTTTGGGAGTCAGTCTCTTGGCCTCCCAATGAAAACTGTGCAATCCTTGCTAGCAGTTCCCCAAGTATGTTGCATGTCATCCCTCAAGTTTGCTTTGTTTTTAACTGATAGATTTCTTGCCATGCATGTCACCATGTATCCAGATATAACAAGTGATCCAAATAGATCCTAGGAAACCCTCTAAGTATTCAAACATTCAAAACTATTGCGAAAGAAGAAGTTGTAGAAATATCAGACTACACTATCAGGAGGCAAACAAATAGAGAAAACATTGAAAAACAAGTTATCAGCAGCGATGCATGAGAGCCATCAGATTTTGCTGATCGACGGTCTATATCTGATTGGCACATTGCAATCGGTGATGGAAAGTGGAAGCAATTGGGGGCTATCACATGATAGTTGTGATCACAATCAGCATGGGTCAACGAGGACCGTCGATCAAGTGTGCAAATCAACGGCCCGTGTTAATGCATAATATTACAATGGAAAAATATAATGGAGTGCTGACAACAGCCCAGGGTATGAGCGACATGTGATTGTGATCAATTTCATCACGGCATCACATCAGAGTATTAGAATGGACCGAGGGCTGATATAACTTGCGATAGCTAGACTCAATAACATTATAGAAGATGTTTGATACAATTTGAGATCCAGAAAATAGGGTTTTCCTTTGTATTTGTGTTTTTCGCTAAATAAACGAAATATGAAGGAGAAGTGCCAATGCAATAGAAATTGGACCCGAAAGGGTTTATTAATGTTGTTATATATGATTTCAAGTATGATAAAGCCATTTTACGGGGTTCTTCAATGTTTAATGTATTTTTTATATACAAGTAGGATTTCGGGAGGACCATAGGTGGTAAGTGGTTTGGGTTGGGCTTCGCCCCAGCCTGTACACTAGCTACCACGTGTCGAGGCTAAGGAGAGAGAAAACCACCCTTTTCAGGTGGTTAACCCTCGTAGAAAAGGGCTGCTTGAAATGAACCACAGTCGTTGGATCTGGATCTCCCAAATCATCGATGGAGATGTGATGTCGATATACAGGTGAACCCCATAGGAGTTATAAGGAGGATTTATAATATTTGAAGTCCGATGAATAGTGTTTTCCCAGATTTTCCCATGTTTTGCAGCATTTCTCTGAGTAAATAGAAAACGACTATTTTTGGGATTTCGAAGGCATCGATGACCCATTCCATTACAGAATAGGTGGCCACCATCCCTGAAAGCATTTAGCAATAATTTCCAATGCTTAGAGGGGGATCTGAGTAGACAGAGGTCGGGAAGCCAGAGAGCCTGAGAAGAGGAAATGAATAGGCAGCGTTGATTGGCTTTAAAGCCATAGATTGACAGAAAATAGATAGGTAGTGCTGACATAGAGAAAAGGTAGAGACAGTGAGTAATAGAGTTTGTGTACTCAGAGAGGGTTGAGGGGTTCAAGAAAAGCTCTTGCTATTGCAACTATTGTGTGTTAAGACATAAATTGAGCTCATACATTTGTAAAACTCTATTTCTGAAGACATAATAAAGAGGTCATCATTGAAGACTAGACCAGGAGACGTAGCCTAGGAGTGTTGGGTGAACTCCTTATTAAACTTGCTGTGTTTATTTGTGTTTGTCTATTATGTTCTTTAACTGCTTCATTTCCTATGTATTTCGCAATCTTATCGATCCGTTGCATAAAGTAACATAGGCATACCCATGCACATGAGTTTTTAATACGATAATAATTATCTTAGATCTCATTATCAGATCAACAGGTGTTCATCCATCTCTTAGTAGTTTAGGATCAATGGCCTCCAAGAGAGTAGGGCCAAAGGACATTGACGAAAGTGGAACTAGTGCAACAAGTAAGTGAGTGCGTATTAGTTTGTTGATATACAAAGAGATGAAGATGATCGTAGACAAAGACATCAAGCTGAAATGGCAAGAGGTCAATGATGCATTCTTAGGCACATTTGGGGAATATCTCGAAGACCACCCAGTCTATGTGAACATTCAAAAGTCCCGCTTATACCAAATTGCATGTAGGTATCTCGCGTTCCCATGCGCGTACATGATACATTGGATCGTCTCGCACACTGATCCTGAGAGGATGACATTGAGAAGTGTTAGCAAAACAAATATTTCTATCTTCAGGGCACATGATTATAAGAAGATATATGCCAAAGCTAGTAATCACCATGGAGACACCCTTCAGCATACCGAGTAGCAATGCCAACTCCAAGGATGTCTTGAAGAACTAGGAGAAGGAGCCAACCAAATTCAGGATGACACCCAGCCAGATTTAGAAGACGAAGATACTACGAAAGATGTATCAATACTTGGTAATCTTTGTATGTCGCCTATATGGCCAAGAGAGCAATGAGGCCTTCTCGAAAACTTGGGTGATCGTGTTGGACCAACTGGCTAGTGAAGGAAAAGCATGAAACTGGTCTGACATGTTGGCTCACATGATGAAGGAACATGTAATAGGAGCTCGACAACATCCCAAAGGCCAGAAAGTAGAAATCTACATATCCACCTACATCTTGGATGCAATCTATGCTTGTCAAGAGTTCTCGGGCATGAATTGGACATGGACATCAACATAAACATTTGTCAATAGTTATTTTAAAGCATTTTCTAAATGCAACTTTAGAGGAGCTATCACACAACTGTTAGATCATTTTTTTACCATGGTGTACTGGATGATATTTGAGTAGGATCCACCTTGCATGTCGAAGAAAAAATGGAGGCACTGATCTACATAGCTGATTGATATGCCTCACCATCTAGCACCTTCATACAGATCTACAGCATGGAAAAGCCTCCATCTGTTTTGCTGAATTTTTCCATGGACAAGTTCATCATGTAAGGAGCCCCATACCACATCTCAACATGATTGTGAGCTAGGTTGCATAAGAAGAAGAAGGCACCTTGGCCCACTCTTCCATTGTGGATCAAGTTGTACAAGATACAGAACCTCAACCATGTAGATGCCAAAACTAAGTAGATCAAGAAATATCCTTTCAACACATGAGGCTTCAATCTATATGACCTACATTGTTTGGTGAAGGATCACTATGTAAGAGTAAAGTTTATGTGGATCCATGAGGCATGTCAATGAGTGG
This sequence comes from Pinus taeda, assembly GCA_000404065.3. NCBI lineage: Eukaryota > Viridiplantae > Streptophyta > Pinopsida > Pinales > Pinaceae > Pinus > Pinus taeda. Next base: position 175,977 of record APFE031575031.1, on the reverse strand, counting down.
AGGAAGACCCATGGAGATATTGTCAAAGCTGCTCCAGGCCCAACGAACCAGTCAACATCATTGTGGAATGGTTAGCAAAGCAGTAGGAAGCAACATCCAGGAGAGCACCAGCAACAGAGGTAAACATGATGGTGTGTGACAAAGGTAAGAGAAAGCTTGTCGACAATGTAGAGGTAGAACAAAAATACAATTTTAGGGAAGACCCACTTGTGCAGAAAGTAGCTTTGGAAATTAAGGTGAAGAGGTAACAACACGACAGGAGGAATGTGCAAAGGTAGAGAGAAAAACAGAGGATGGAGGAGACAATGAAGGAGATTCATGAGTTGAAGGAGAAACTACAGAAGGAATAGGAGCTTTTCATACATGAGAAGGAAACGCATCAAGGAAAATGACAACAAGGGGCACAAATTGTGCCTGTACAGGTAGTAGACCCATCCGAACAGTTGGTAGAAGGCGGACAGGGTGAGAAGTCACAAGAGAGGGAATTTGCTCAAGAGTTTGAACAAGAACTTGAGCAAATGGATACGGATATGGAGCAACAAGAGTTAGAGCAAGACATCGACCTTATGCCTTGCCACCAAGAGGTCGAACCACTAGCTTCACCAGATCCAAAAGCAAAGAAAGTCCGAAGCGACCAAGGAGACACTAAGATCCTTGGAGACGATCCAAAAGAAGATATGGACAACATATCATTTGACGAGTCGCAACATAGAGTTGTGAAATCAAGCAAAGTGTCCACCTCAAATGACAACCCATCTCCTACATATTTTGAAGAATGAGAGACCTTGTTTGACATGTGCAAGCATCCAACAGCATTGGCTGATGCTGTAAGAGCATATGTCGAAGCCACTAGTGCGAGTCTTCACTTTTTAATATCCGAGAATGAGAGAATGGCTAAGGAGTTACAGATGACCAAGAAAGGAGGAGAACTAGCTACAACATCCATGTGAGATGAGTTGAAGAAGGTGATAATTGATGAATTATCATTCCTTGAGACAGTCATGCGGGCATTGTATTCCAAGTTTGGTATCATGCATAAGGTAGTTGTTGATCTCAACGGTTGGTAGCAGCAATGTGCTAAGAGAGCACGTATCTCGTCAAATGTGCATATTGTTGTTGACTACATGCAAACATGGACAATGAGATACAATGGAGCCCCATTACTATTTCCCAAGATGATGAAGCCTACAGTGGTTGAGATGAAGGCATGTATTTGGAGTTAGATCCGTAACTATGAAGAACTCTCGTAGCTTATCACTAGTTTGCAGGCTTCCCATGCATGGATATTTAGAAGCATGGATGTTGTTGTGCACGCACATGCAATCCATCTATTGGGAAACTCACTGAGGCAAAGACAAAGGCATAAGTCCAACTAGAGCTTGACTCATACTTTGACAACTTGATGTGCGTAGCCACCAGCGCAGACTTATCAATCAGTGTACACACTGTGCATCAGTATGTCACTGGTTTAGCAACACTCAAGACAATTATGCACATGTTGCAAGATGAGTTGGATAGAGGAGTGAGAGTAGTGTATCTAGATCCAACAGAGGCAAGATCTCGTTTGTAGAAAGATGTCACCACAGTGTACATAGACACCATCGTGGACTATCGAGCTTGGCATTAGTTTTCCACTCTTGACCATCTTGAGGATGTTAAAGAGATCGACTTACCATAGTTATTTGAGTCATAGTGATGTCTTGTATGCCTATTTTGTCTCACATGGGTACATGTGCGGATTGTATGTAACCTCTTGTCAAATGGAAGTTCAAGTGTTGATAGTTGAATGTAACAGTCATAGAGTAGTTGAAGAGTCATGAGGGTAGATGAACAATCACAAAGGGGAATGTGAAGGGTCACCCCACCCTTTTATATATATATTACATCATAACTCAGTGTAGAGGATTTTGGTCAGCCAAGCTTCTGATAGGAGTATCCTAAAGAAGTCTTGGAAAGTATTGTAATGAGCCTTGACATCTCCATTGTACAGAGCTAGTGTATCTCTTTGGAGGAGTAGGCGGAAGTGGCTATAATGTTCCGCTATGGGGACTAGTGGTTGGTCATGGTTGTAATATATTATTGGAACTCTCACTTCTTAATATAACATAGCTAGCATGTTTCATGCATGTGTTCTTATTGTATTTCAGCTAACTTGTTTACTCTAATGATATATGTATCTGTTTTCTTACACATGCATGTATGGATTATTCTATATAAGTATGTATGGATCTTACTGAAACGTGTTGTTGGTTTAACCATTACTTTGGATTTCTATCTTACTTTCCTTCTAGTTTGTGATGCATCTATGCTCGTTTGTTCCCTTCTTAACCCCGGGCTTTCGCAGGTTTCCAAGGGGTGCACTCACATCACCCTCCATGTGTTAGAACTGCTCATACACCTTCCTTGACTTGCTGCATATGTCACAACCTTGTTACTAAAAAGGATATCTTACTTACCTCTCTGTGCAACCACAGTCAAGGTGATACCATACAACCCACTATTGGGAATCCTACACCAAATGGTCTAAGGTCTAGTTGGGACTTCTTACCGAGGAGATCCACTAACATGTTGGCAGAACCAACACTATCAATTTTTCTGGCACTAGAAGGAGGTCCAAATGACAAGTTTTGTACTCTCATCCTGTTTTGAACCTTTTACATCTATCATGGATTCTATTTTACTAATCCCTCCATGATGTGTTTTGCGTGCCTCTCAAAATCATGAGGGATTTTTTTGATCTCTTGTTTGAATTCGCATATGATGGTGAAGGTAAAGTAGCGTGGCTTGAGTACTTAGAAGACTTCTATGTATTCCTTGAGAATGCAGATGAATTCTATGCATAAGAGGTCATCCTTATGCTTTCATACACACTTCATGAATCCCCACAATGGTTTTGCTGGAGTAGACCTCCTAGCAGACTGCACTCACTTGACTAGTTTTGTGATCTCATTGAATCCACTTTCCATCATTTTTATCTAGAACCTCTTAACCAAAAACTATAACAACAGCGGAAGGCCCCACATGAATTGCCTATGGAATTTTGGGACCACTTCCCTGTGTTGTAGTTTTAAGCTCTGAAAGGTCAGATGAAATTCCAATATCTCATGGATAGATTTGAGTACTATCTTACCAAATCTATTAATCCTAAAAGAAAGTTCACGCCCAAGCCCCACTCAGCATACTTCGGTGATGGAGTTGAGAAATCACCGATAAACATGGTCATTGTCACAAGTGACTGTTTGCCGTCCCCTCATCAAATAGCTCCACCATTGCAGAGTGATGTGGGAGAATAGGCATACATAGCCATTCAACTATCACATCCTCCCAAAAACACTTCTCTCAATTTTCATGCAGTTTTGGTTGTGAATCCCATGGGTTGTCACATGTCTATTTTACCTCAACTTCCATCTTAGTTTTATGTTGATCCTCTGGATTGCACTATCTTGTTTTCTTCCATTCTGAACTCTACAATTGTTGTGAATGAGGATGAAACTATCAACTAAGCTGGTGTTGCACAACCAACCTTCATTGTCATTCATGAGGAGCATTATTGGGAGCTTGAGCATCAACCCTTGGGGAAGGATGACACCCTTCTGTCTAAGCCTCCTCTGTTCTTTCCTGACATCTTTGGTGATTATATCATCCATGATTTCGCATGTGTATCTCCATCTATGGATGTGCCCTTTGTTGATCATTCATAGAACACATCGGATGTCAGCCATCACACGAGAATGAAGAGGACAAATTATTCATTGAAAAACCCCTTAATTTTTCATCTACGTTTTTCAGAAACACAGAGCATGATTTTTTTCGCTTCTCATCTACCCCTTTGCCAATGAAATGATTGATTTCACTAATCATAGCTGTCATGATTTATTTACTCCTATATTTGATCACAATGATGATTCTATCGAAGTTGATTTTTCCAAGCCAAATGTTTATGATGATCTATCTGTCGATGAAGTCAAAACCCCATAGATTGTTGAAGAACTTTAGCCTGAGATCATGGTTATGTTAGGCCCTTGCTGTTCTGAGTTTGGTTTCACTTCCAGTCAGGAAATTGTTGAAACACTTGAGGCTCCTCATCACTCATCTATATGCATTGAAGATCAATCTCACACACATATTATGCTTCCTCCACTCGAACTACATGATACAATCACTCATGCATTGGAGGAATCCTACACAGCAAGCACACATGCACGATGCAAGTTGTCTTTGTTTCTTTCATTTGCTTGCATGTCACAGTTATGAGTATGCATATGCTTAACAACAGCACGTAATGTTGAAAATCATCATGATAAGTCCATGGAATGCATGTGATGCACTTGCACTCACTTATGTTCTATGGACACATTTAAATTTGGAGTGTGTTTGTCTTCATTGTTATATTCATGTTTTCTAGTTCGCATAGTTGTGTTGTTTACGAACCATGCTTTCACCAACATGGGTCAACCAATGTGCCTGTGGATGCATTGGAAGTATCACTTCACGTGAGCAGACCCATGCACCAATAGCTTAGGAGTAGGAGTAGTGTTCGCTTTTAGTTTGTTTTCTTGCATGCTTGTTTGCTTCTTACTTTGCATGTTTTTTTATTTAGTTGATTGTTTCCTTACTCTCTTTTCTTATGAATCTAGTTCTGCTTTTTCTTTGTTTTGTCATTTTTTTTCTTGTTTTAAGTTTGTATGTTAGTTTTGTTAGTGTTGGTATCTTCATCCCTCCATTAGTGATCAAATTCTCTTGTTGCATTGCATATTAGGTGTCTCGCTCAGTCAGCTGCATTCCATTAGGATCATGGATCATCTAATGGTAGTGGTTTGTTGTACATTTTCCCTCATGCCCTTTATCTGCTGGCCCATTTCCATTCATCTAGATCATCTGCAGTCATTTTTTGTCTTTAAATTTGCAAGAGTCATTTTTAGAGTTTCAGTTTCATTAGGTCTAGGGTTTCATTAAAAAGGTCTTCAAAAGGTTCTATAATAGTCAGTAGGCACATGCGGAAGTTGAATAAAGTCCCAGTACCAATAAATTCCATAATCACATGCTCAAAGACTTACTTCTCCTCAAAACCTTGTTTTGAGGAAAAACACAGTATTCTATGTTTCCATGTATAAAATTTGATGTAATTTTAGTTTTTCATATGTAACAGCTTCAGTGGCAACCCTGGTCACCTTGCCAAGCTTTAGCATCTCCATCACCTGCAAGACAAATAAAATGTTAAGTCATTCAGTTCATCAAAGGCAAAATAAAGCAAAACTGCCTAAAAACAGAGTTTGAAAAGAAAATGTCAAATGTAAACATTAAAAAAGTGGGTTTTATGAGTGAGAAATTAAAGTCTCTTGTATATAAGCCATTTATTGTGTTTAAAAAACTCATTTGCATCCAAAAGAGCAAGAGAAACTTATAGCAAGGTTGTGGAGGGAAAATCACAGCAAACAGTTCAATTTTCAGGGGCACGGTGCATTGGGTCACTGGTGCAGCGCATAGAGCTGGCGCGAAACATTGGGATACCCTCCATAGTGCAGAAAATACACTGTTGCGTCGCATAGAGCAGGCACAACATGTTGGGTTTGTGGCACGACACATAGTGCTGCAAGCCTAATTTCACCCATTGAACTCATCCAATTGCCAAATTTGCTCAGTTGCCACCTGTCCAAGTAAGTCAAACATTCTCCTAATGCCAATGAATGTGTGTATCTAGCTGTTTATGGTGATTTAGTGAGAAATTTTTCAAACCCTATCTCCTTGCAATTTTTGCTCCAAAAAATAGTTTCTTAGGGTTTGTAGTTGTGTTTTTGCTTCCAAGTCCACTCCATCACACCCTCCCCCTTTGATTCCCTAATTTATTTTCTAGTTTCATCAACTCATTCCACTATCCCCATACCCCTAAATTCATTCACCCCCAATCCCCAATTCTCAATATCCCAAAACCTAGCTACAAATTCCTAAGCCCTAGTTGCTATCCCAAAGTCTAACTACTGTCTCAAAAAACCCTTATGTTCCGCAAAATCTAGTTAGAAACATTCCCAAAACCCCTCTTACACTCTCCCTTCACAGTCCCTCATACATTTTCATACATTTGGTAGCAAATGTTAAGACACTTCAAATCTCTTCATACTCATCTAAGAGAAACTCAAATATTTGGTAAACATGGAATCTTATCCTTCCTATGACTGAGATGAGGAGAAACACATTGACTCTCCTATAGAAATGCATGCACCAAGGAGACCTCACAAGGGTGGTAAACATATACGAGAGGAGCCTATTTCACTTGTCGAGCTACATGCATCCCCTCTTGCTATCACGTGCTTTCAACACCAATCCTATTTTCAGTTCTGTGAGATGGTTGAGAGAGTCCAATACCATCATGAGTTGGCCACATTGTTTTTGCTCCATCTACATAATGGCGAAGTCACTCTAGCAAGTGTGACATTCAGCTTGACACCGGAGTCTATTTCTCTAGCAAATGGCATTCCAAATGTTCGAGAGCAGTGGAATAAAAGGCACCAAATTGACAGGGAACTTTATGAGCCATACATCAAGGCTGGTTATTAGAGACATCCCAATAGAGTTTTTCCCTTCTGGTACCTGAAAGACTCATATGCTCCATTGATGAAACTCATAATTAAGTATTTCAGCTATGAGGGCCAGTTTTCTTGCCTATATGCCTATCATATCAAATTGTTGATACACTTTACTAGGGTGAGAATGATGAATCTCCCCTACTTCATGTGCCGAAATATTGAGAAGATGGCCACCCTAGTGCAAAGGAAGACTCCTCAGCAACAGTATAACAACATATACCATTTTGCACTAATCAAGATTGTGGTCATGCATCATCTTGGTTTGCAGAACATCTCATGGGACGATTTCATTTCTCATGAGATCTTCATGGGTCCTCAAGTACCTACAACAGCTTTTCATGAGACAGGTGGACCTTCACATTAGTAGGAGAGTCATGAGATACAGACTGATAGACTGCTAGAATGTTGTTTTTAGTAGCAAAGCGAGTATTATCTCCACCTGGGGTGGAAGGGGTCTCGCTTCCTCCATCAACAGAGCAAGTTTAGGACAAGGGCAAGTAGCCATTACATGATGAGGGGCCTTTAGGAGAGTAGGAGATAGATTTCATTCTTATTCAAGATGATGACACTGATTTTGGCCCACAAAGCTCAAAGCTCAAGGAGACCATCTAGAAGCAATAGGCGGACATCAATGATTTGTCCCTCAACCTAGAAAGGGCTAAGTGGATAATAAAATACCTGGAGTAAAGAAACAAGTACCTAGAGGATCAACAAACCATTATGCAGTTGCAAAACATACAAGAAAACCGCCAAGCTGCCAAGAGGAGGAAAGTGAAGCTCACACTGCTTGAACAAAAAATCAATGTTGATTGAGAATCTTAGCTTGAGAGAGTGAATATCCACTTAGAAAAGTTTCTAGAGAAGGCCAACAGGGAGAAAACAATGCTAAGGTACATGGCCTACCATTACTTGGAAAGAAACAAAAGTTGCAAGGCAAGAATCAGGAACTTGAAGGCCAAGTTTAAGAAGGCATCGACGAAGCAAAAAGACCAAGATAGTATTCAGATCTTGGCTGAGGCTTCCTTGGCCCAACACAACACTTGATGAAGAAAACTCAGCTCAAATTTCAAAAAATTTGGGACACTGTTTGCAATTTTGGAAATTTTGGGCCAAAACACAGGTTTTTCTGCCCAATGTGCCACGCCACCTGGCGCTTGCTTTTGATGGGTGTCTCCTTTTGATGAAAAATTAGCATTTTTGGGTTTGTCATGAAAAAATATGTATGATCACAAATGGCCAAGAAATTTTGACAGATTTTGAGCCCCGAAAAAGGTCAAAAACACTTGAAAATTGACCTTTCTGCCCCTTTTTGGACACACAGGAAGCAGTGTTGGGAGAACTCAATTGTGGAGTGGCAAGTGGAGGTCAAATTCAAAAATTCCACCTGTTCTAGAAATTATACAGGTAGACCTTTCCAACAAGCACACTTGAAGAAAATTTGGACACCGGAAAGGCCTCCAAAAGTAGCCACAAAAAGGCACTACGTATAGGGAAATCAGTGCGATGCATTCGGGAAATTTTGCTTAGTTTGACCAAACGTACTCTGTTTTTCACCTAGTTTCTTGACGGTTTGAATTTTTTTCTTCTAAATGTAAAACTCATGATGTAATTTAATGTAATTTTATGGATCTTGTTGTAATTATGCTAAATTTTCACTCATAGAGGTAGATTCATCCATGAAAACGTAGTTTGCAACTGAATGAATCAGTTCCCTAGTTTTTAGAGGCAAGTTGTTCCACTGCCTAATTTTTAGTTCATAGTTTAGAATTTGTTGGAACAACTCCTAAACTTATGAGATTGACCCCTAGAGGCTAGGATGAGTTGTTGTTTTCCTATATCTTGTGATTTTTCAGTCATTAGCAAAGGCTGAACTTTTGAGAAAGCTTGGAGCTTCATTGTATACATATTTTCAGTAGTTTTTGGCTAAGGAATAGACTAGGGTTTGCAACACTTTATGGGATTCATGTGGCATTTTACTTTGGTATTGTGTTTCCTTCTATAATTTTAAGTTTACATGTGTTTTATGTATACCATTATCTCTCTTGCTTCATCGTAACTAAAACAAACAAGGATAAAGGTAGAATCCATTGAAATTGCAGTGCTCTACCTAGGGTTTGCTTAGTTATTTATGTTTTCAGCTATTTGAAGAGGATACTTGAGGTTTTCTTACCCTCTTCAACTCCTCACCTATCTAAAGCTCTCCATTTCATTCAATTTGAAGTATCAAATCATTTGCCTACCTTGCCCCATAGAGATCCCTGCAAAACTGAGCCTCATTCCCTAGACCCAAAATCTACCATTCCATTTGAGCCAAAAAAACATCATCAAAATTAATCAAACTCTTTTGCACAAATACCTAGCCTAAAATCAATCTTCACATCAGTGATCTCAAGCCTCGTTGATCATCTTTGCTGAGATTGACATGAGAGAGCCCTCTCTCGACCTGGTAGGGCTAGCTACTAGGTTAAGCATGGTTTGATGTTATCCTAGATCTTACCTTTCTTAGCCTGAGGTAGGTTTAGGCTCTAAAAAGTTTCACATGAAACCGTGTTCGATTCTTGAAAAAATCTTGGTGAAGTACAAGAGGACTTGTGCAGTTATCAATACTCAATTATCTGTCATCTTGCCTCTATATGAAGAAATTATTATCTTTAGTCTAGGATATGCCAATGGAAAATATGTGTTGTTTGAAGTGAACCTTGGTGAAAACACAACACTTGCATGCTAACTAGTGTCACCTACTCTAGTCAGTTTTTTTTGGGGTTAACACTTGTCAGCTTAATAAAGTAGAGTAAGGTGAGGGGGAAAACCTTAACAAGCATGTCAAAGGTATATATAAACTACTTCTCTAAACGAACAACCTCTTTTTATCTCAATAATTTAGGATCCCTCTTCTACCTCTGAAATGAGTAAGTGTTATGCACATTTACGCAAATGAAAAATGAAAAATGAAAAAGAGAAAATTTCAGAAAAAAATGAAAATGAATAAGGTCAAAGAAGAGAAAGGCTTCCGGCATAGAGAGGTGATGCAAGTAACTTCACTGGGGTAATAACTAGGCTCACTGGTAGTGCAACAATACTTGTGTTCCTGCATGACTCCGCCAAGGTACTATCTAGCCTTGCTGGTAGCTAAGAAACACCAGAGATGAAAATAAAACTCTGATGACAATAAAGCTTGTGCGTCAATACACCTCTCACCCCAATCGAAAAAACAGTGTTGGCTTGGCTTGGAATGTGTGTTGACCAACCAAGAGCTTGGTGGATGCTACATCTTACAATCAAGCAAGTGTGGAAATCAAGATGAACAGAGAACTGAACAATACATCTGGACATGTTAGACTTTATTTTCAAAAACAAGGTCCATTCAGAGAGATGGATTTCTACCAGTATGTCACCATGTGTTCTAGCAACTACAAAGACCCTCCAAAATTTTGACTTAGCTTCATTTTCAAACCTCCCTGCCAACCATCCTCACCAGCATGTCTTGCAGTGTCACATACATGAGCTTAATTCATTTTCTAGTAGCTTTCCAGCTTGTGCATGATTGTCTGTTCCACTCCCCTCAAAATATGCCACTCTGGACTTGATCCAGTTGCTGGTTGAGTAGATTCCTTAAGAAATTACGTAACTCTAGGGAGCAGTTAGTTGCTCCTCCCAGAAATTTCGTAGTCCCTCTGGACAACTAGCCCAGTTTCCTCCCAGAAATTGTGCAAAAATCTCCCTTAGTCAAGCATGCTGATGCATGTGCCTTTAGGTTGACCTGTTCCACCTAGGACTGAGAAAACTTGACTTGCATGCATGGGCTTCTTTTTCCCAAAATAACAAAAGGAAACATGCAAAAAGCATCCCTAGATTTTAGGGAGCTATTTTTAATAGGTGGAGGTTACATGCAAAGATCATTTTAGAAACTTTCCTCCAAGTGTCGCCTTTTCCTATATTCGTGACATGCATGTTAGGAGCCTCAAACTTATTTATTTGAAGCTTTAGAGCTCCTTCTTCACATCTATCTTGGAGCTCTAACATCCCACAGCCCATCTAGGACCCTTTGACACATCCAACTCAATTACTTCCGGGTAAGTCCGCTTTACTTGTCTTTTGTAGCATTTTGGTTTCTTTTTGTCTTTTTTCTTGTGTGAGTGCTATCTACTTGATTTCTTTGAACGTGTGTTGTCATTTGCATGCATGTTACCTTGTACAAGGATCATTTCATTTTTTGTTAGCATCTCAATGTTGTCACATAAATGACACTGTTTTGTACGAACGATCGCTGATTCAGCGACTTGTTTGACACACATGCATGCTGTTTCGTTTTTTGAATCTTGCATTCACTATTTTCATGCATGATCACTAAATCCTAATTACACTCAGTATCTACATGCATTCACATCTTCTTTTTCTTTAAGCTTCCCTTCGGTTGGTCCGGGAAACCTTGGCATGGACTCTATCTCACCCAAACAACATTACGCAATTCTAAGAGGGAAGGCTCTGCCTCCTTCCCAGAAAATGCACAAATCTGGTAGTCAGTGCCCTCCAACCTTGCCTTCCACATTTCTGAGAGGCAATGACTACTGGACCAGAAAATCGTGCAATGTAGTCTCTGGGCCTGCATCACTTGCCAACTGAAATTGCACATTGCGAAATATCAGCACCCAATAGGCTAGTATTGATTGTGCATTATACAATTCCAGTAGTAAACCAGCCTCCCCATAGTCAAGGCTACCGTTTTTGTAGTTCTGGCAGTCAGTCTCCTAGCTTTCCAGTGAAAATTGCGCAATCCTTGCCAACAATTCCCTAGGTATGTTGCATTTCATCCCTCAAGTTTTCCTTTTTTTAATTGATAGATTTCTTTCCATGCATGTCGCCATGTCTCTAGATATAGCAAGTTTTCATCCATCTTTCAGTGGTTTACAATCAATGGCCTCCAAGAGAGCAGGGACAAAGGACACCAAGAAAAGCGTAACTGGAACAATAGTTGAGTGAGTGTCTATGAGTTTACTGATATATGAAGACACCAAGATGATCGTAGACAAAGACATCAAGATGAAATGGCAAGAGGTCAGTGATGCATTCTCGGGAACATTTGGGGATGATCTTGAAGGCAACCAAGTCTATGTGAACATTCACAAGTCTGATTTGTACTGGATTTCATGCAGGTATCACACGTTCGCATGCACAGACATGATACATTGGATCATCTCGCACACCAATCTTGAGAAGATGACATTGAGCAGTGTTAGTGGGATAGATATTTCTACCTTCAGGGCATAGGATTACCAACAGATGTATCACTTGGCAAATTGAGTGATCACCATGGAGGCACCCTTCAACATACCCAGTAGAAATGCCAACTCCAAGAATGTCTTAAAGAACTAGGTGAAGGAGCCAGCCAAATTCAGGATGACACCCAACTAGATTTACAAGACACATATACTAGAGATGACATATCAATACTTGGTCATCTTTTCATGTCATTTGTATGGCCAAGAGAGCACTGATACCATCTTGCAGAGTTGGGTGATCATGTTGGACCAACTATCCAGTGAAGGAAAAACATTCAATTGGTCTGACATGTTGGCTCACTGGCTGAAGGAACAGGTAACAGGAGCTCGGGAGCCACCCAAATGTCAGTAAGTAGAAATCTACATGTCTTCCTACATCTTGGATGTAGTTTGTGCCCATCAAGAGTTCCTCGGTAGGAAGTGGGCATGGACATCAACAAAAACCTCTATCTATACTTATTGTAAATTGTTTTATTAATACAACTTCAGAGGAGCTATCACACAATTGTCATGATGGGAAAGTGTCCCCTATGGTCAATTTTGGGTTTAAAATCCCAAGTTTTGGGGCAAAAAGCCTTTTTCTTGTATGTAAAGTGTAAATTCTCCACGATTTGTGGTCATGGTACACGTAGATGTAAAGTGTCATAAAGGATTTCCACCCTTCTGTTATGTAAGTTGTGTCATCTTTAGAAGACCTACCCATGGTCCGAAGACCATGGGATTGTATAAAAAGGAGCTACTTAGAAGATTCTAAGGGAGAGTTCATATTTTGGATGAACGTAATGGGTCATTAGGGAAAAAAGCAAAGAGTCTTAGAGTAAAAGAGAGGCTCTGCAACTGTGTGTGCATAGGCTTATGGTAGAATTCTGCAGTTGAGTGCGTGGACCCTTGGAGTTGAGTGCGTAGGGTAGTTAGAGTATGTAAGAGGGTCTGAATCATTAATAAAGAAGATTATTCTACAATTATTTGTGTTTTGATCTATTTATTTATGTTATGAATGAAGGCGATTATGTTATGCTGAATAATGGGTTTATGATTTAATGTTATATTGATGTGTGAATCTATATGTTTACATTGTTATCTGCCTGCAAATAATAATATCTTAATGCATGTTGGAGGGTCCATGAAAGAAGATCGTATATCTTCACGAAGGTCTTGAAACCAAATAAGGGAGGTATATCGATAAGCCCTAAAAGGCTTATCAATCTACGCGAAGGTAGAGTCAGGGTATAAAATGACATCACTATCATCTCTGTGTGTGAAAATTGGTTCTTGCATCCCCCCATACTTCTTTGGGTGAGACTTCAGTCCATACTCCATGGATTGATTCCAAAAGGGCCAGTAGTGTAGGGATTTGTTTGGTTAATGAACGTTGAACCCGGGTCAAGGCCCACTAAACCAAAAAATGGTTCCATTGCCAAGATCAGGATCTGCATAAGGGGATGTGTGATGTTGCATCCCTGGAATCTAACTAAGAAGGAAATTGAAGGACTAGTTGGATAGGAAGATCCACAAATTTGCGATGCAAGAAAACATAAATCCGTGATTAATGAAAGAACAGTGGTTGGACAAATATATATACACAAAGATACATGAAATATTCTTTTGTTCCTTTCCAGTTGAATTATACAAGTGGATAGCTAAATTGGTAGACAACCAAGGAAGGTGGAGGGTTGATGGTCCGATAGTGTGGACCTCGAATTTAGTGTGGATATTGGAAGCCTCGATAGATAAGATCACACGCAATCTTGATGTCTGACTCGATTATGTCATAGGAGGATTCGTGATAGACTTTGCAGTCGATACTTTGGTTAGTTACAGTGAAGTAGAGAATTACCTCCCTAAGGAGCTGCAAGGTAAGTATTTAAGGTATTTAAATACTTGGATTAAGATGCTCTTGTGTGGAAAGTGGGTTATGGAATTACCTTGATGTTTGGAGCCACGTGAAGTGGAAAGATATTCAGGGATAGAGGAAGAAAAGGCCTTGAATATAGCCTACTAATCGAACCTCCTCTAAGTGACGATGAGGAAACAACATAGGCTTCACCACAGAGCACTGTTCAGTTAATAAAATGAGGGTTCCCACGAATATACCATCTACCTACCCCACCTCCACATTCACCTCTACAACATACACCTTTGTGCACACTGCCACCACCTTCACCTCCGTTCAATATGGTGAATGTAGTAATGTTGTGTGTTTTCAAGGGTTTGAGAACTGAGGACTTGGACCTGTTTTGGTTCATCACAAAGAACGTATGGGAGGCTCATAGTATAAAGACGATCAAATGAAGAAAGAAACGTTGGTCACTTCTTTACAGGAACATGCACTGACATGGTACATTAAGTACTGCACGGATATCCCTATGGCTTCATTAGTAGATACTCAGACCACGCTGAATAAGGATTTCATTCAGCTCAAGTTTGAAGCTCAATCAATTCTGGAATTCAAGGAGATCATGATGAAGCCTAGTGAGACACCCTGGGATATGGATCTACATTGAAGAGCATGATCTGCGAAACTAAAATGAATCTGATAGATGGGCATCACCGTGAATGGTTTGTACCTTCACTCTTGCCTCATCTAAGGGTTTCCTTATCACAACAAAAGATTGGGACCCAGGCAAAAGCCCTGGAGATTGCAATGAGATTTCATGCGACAGCGACGCAAGATGCTAAATTGGGAGTTCAACAAATTTAGATGCAGTTTTGGAACATTTTCCTAGAATTTCAAAGTCTGAAGAAGGATAGAGCAGTTCAGCAAGAGGTACGCAAAGAAGTTTGGTGCCTGAAATGCAAAACCTAGGGGCATGACAAAGATCACTACCTAGTCTTCGTGAATTATGTTGTAGTGGGAGGGTTGATGCCTCTAAGGCTAGAAGCTCAAGCAGGGCCAAGTATAAGGCCCGCGCTATGGTGTGATATCTATTAGGTGGCAGGAAAATATTTCATAGATAATTGTCATCTGCTATAGAAATTTTTACGGACACTGCAACAACTCTTCTGCAAGTTCGTCAATCGGTGGGTCATGATGAGAGTAAGTATCGTAACTATGAGATAATGATGGACAAAATGATCACATATATAATACAAATAGAAAATCAGTGTGGGCGAGGCCAAGGTGCAGGAGGACTTGGTAGAGGTAGGGGACTAGTGATTTGCTACAACTGTGGGGGTCGAAGACACTACGTGCGAGAATGCACGAACCCGACGCGCCTGTCGTGAAGATATTGCACTCAATTGACCACGTGATAGAAGATTGCCCTATATTACTAGCTAAGATACACGAAAAATGGGCATAGCTTTAGCAACTTACCTAGAATTTGCAGATGACGAGGGCTGAACCCCGTGAAGAGGATCCTAATGTGAACATTGTGTTGCGAAGTGGAATGATGACTAGTGAAGACATCAGAAAGAGGCTTGAAGAAGGTGAGTGGGTTCACAAAGCTCCATAAAAGGAGGTTGGCTTTGATTTGTAGTGTGTGAAGCAAACCTTGATGGAAGCAAAGAAAAGCTTCAGTGAGGCCTCTGCCTTAGTGAGTCAGGATAAGCCAGCTAAAGAGATGGAACCTTCTATTCTTACTACCTTCCTGGAGACCTGTATGAAGCTGTTGCATGATAGTAAGAATGTGAAAGGGTTACGGGAGCTGATGAATAAGTGTGCCATGAAAGAAAACAATTCTAATAGATCATGCATAGTTAGAAATATTGGTAAGAATAAGGAAAGAATAGGGCGGGAGATGAGACTCACCACACAAATAGGAGAATATGAAATGGACCAAGTCATCTTGGATCTAGGGTCCCCTATGAATGTTTTTCCTAGATAGACATGGGAGAGAATGAGGAGACATATTCTGTAATGGTCTCCTATTCAATTAAGGATGACAAATAAACAAAATATTATCCCCATGGGAAGATTACAGGGAGCAACAGTCGATATCAAAGGCATGAGTGCATTGACCAATTTTGAAGTAATAGAGATTGTGGATGAAATCAATCCCTACCCTATGCTCCTTAGGATCGACTATGATATAGACATGAATGGGGTGATTAATTTGAAGAAGAAGACAATGTCATTTGAAAGAAAATTGCTCCGCATAGTACTAGCATTTGACCCTACAGAAGGACTGCGCTACATTGAACTAGTCAGCGATTACAAAAGTGATGATGACCTCGACCAAATTTATAAAATAACGATGTGAGATGAAGATGGAGTGAGTTCAATAGTTGATGGATGTCTTGCATGCGACCATGAAAGATCATGCACATCATATGCATATGAGGAATTGGATCAATGGAAGAATAGATTGCATGAAGTATCTATGCTACGATGTAACATGATGACCAAATAGTTGCGCTGTGGATCATCGAAGGTAAGAAGTCTGCCTTACTATGATGGTTTTACTAAGATTGATAAATTTCTAGATGAATTTGAAAGAGAAGTGGTAAAGAAGCATCACTTCCAAGCCTTGGCCTTGGTGCCACTTGCTACGCCTGCAAGATGGTGGGGGCATAAAGACAACTTCGATGGATGCCGCGAATATAGAAGAATGATGAGGGTGAGGTTTGGTCAGCCAAAGGTATGATTGATAGGGAAATATGAAGGAAGGATTGATCCACGTGATCAATTAGCCATATGGACTAATGCTTATGGAGCAGAAACACAACCGGAGTGGTTGAATATGTTCTGTCACACATTGGATGTAATACCTATGAATTGGTACTTAGAGACAAAGCTCCACCATGGCACGGATGAATGGGATATTTTGAGATAGGGATTCTTGATGAAATTCAACTTTGAATATGGATTTGAGTGCATTGATGAAGCGCTCCAGGAGGTCAATGAAGCGATCTTCATAACATTGCAAGATCCCATGGATTTGATTCAACCAGATTGGACCACTCAGCTGTGCCACGTGCTCGAGTGCTACAATGTGAGTATTGAAGAGGAAGATGAGAATTTGAGGAACATTAATATCCTGGAAACATAAGGATACCACAAAGTTGAGGGGCTGCAAATAGAAAACCCAGATATCACCATGCTACTGAAAAAAGACAAGTGAACATTCGGACATTGGCGGAGCAGAAGTTTGCAGAGATATGAGACTACTAGGATGATCCTATAGTGGATAAGGTTGCTGCGTTGCTCCATGAATAGAAGTACTTGTTCCCTACAAAGTTCTCAGACTTAAAGGGGATAATAGGGGACCTGGCAGTTATGAAAATCACATTGAAACTGGACGCGAAGCTGATCAAGCAAAGGCCTTACCAACTCAACCCAAAGTGTAAAGAAAAGGTCTGCTTAGAGTTGGATAAAATTCTTATGGGTGGTATTATTGAACCAGTGGAAGAATCTGATTGGGTGAGTCCAATAGTAGTTCAGGAAAAGAAGTAGAAGGATGAAATAAGGATATGCGTAGATCTTAGGAAGATGAATGACACTTGAATGCATGATCCTTTTCCTACTCCGTTCACCGATGAAGTGTTGGATAATGTAGGTGGACAAGAAGCATATTTGTTCACTCATGGGTTCTCGAGGTACCTTCAGATCAAGATAGCACCCAAGGATAGAAGTAAGATGACTTTCGCAATCGAATGGGGATGCTTCTAGTATAATGTAATGCCTTCTGGACTGAAGAACATGCCATTGATCTTTTGTCACCTATTCATCACAACATTCAAGGACTTCATTCACAAGTTTCTGGAGGTATACTTTGACGATTGGGCTAGTGAAATGCCATGTAGCCAGCCTACGCTTGATACTGGATACATGCCAAAGGTATAAAATCACACTCAATTTGATGAAATGTTTGTTCTATCTTCCTTTTAGAATCTTGTTGAGCCATGTGGTGTGTAGACAAGGATTAATAGTGGACGCAGCTAAGATAACAATTATAATTAATTTGGATGCACCAATAAGTGTGAAATAGTTGCGTGCAACGTTGGGTCATACGGGATACTATAGAAAGTTCATCAAGGTTTATGCCTAGATTACCGCACCAATGGTGAAGCTTCTAAAGAAGGATGCTACATTCTGTTTGAATGAAGAGTGTCGACGAAGCTTAGATGTGTTAAAGGAAAGGATGGTCACAGTGCTAATCCTAGTATTCCTAGATTGGAACAAGGAATTTCATGTGCATGTGGATGCATCATGTATTGCACTTGGGGAAGTACTGACACAAGTTGGTCAGAGAGAGTTGGATCACCCTAGAGTGTTTGAATGTAGGAAGTTGTCTAAAGTTGAGAAGAACTATTCAACAATAGAGAATGAAGGTTTGGCTATGGTGTACGCACTACACAAGTTCATACACTACTTGCTAGGTGGACACTTTAAGATGTATACAAACCATTTCGCATTAAAGTACTTGGTTAACAAGCCTATGTTGGGGGGGAAGATATGAAGATGGCTGGTGCTATTTTAGGAATATGATTTCGAAGTGATTGTGAAGCTAGAAAAATTGAATGCAGAACCACATCATCTATCATGCATTGAAACAAGAGAGGACCCTATTAATTTGGAGGATGGACTACCTGACGCGCAGCACTTTGTGGTGCACATAGCTGACAATCACTTTGCAAATATCACCAAGATGATCATAGATTTAGACATCAAGATGAAACGACAAGAGGTTAATGATGCATTCCTAGGAACATTCGGGGAATATCTCAAATACTACGAAGTCTATGTGAACATTCACAAGCCTGTCGTATACCAGATTGCATGCAGGTATCCTGACTTCCCATGTATGGACATGATACATTGGATCGTCTTGCACACCGATCCCAGGACGATGGCATTGAGCAGTGTTAGTGGGAAAGATATTGCTACCTTTAGGGCATAGGATTATCAACGAATATATCACTTGGAGAAGCCAACAATCACCATGGAGACACCCTTCAGGACACCCAGTAGCAATGTCAACTCCAGTGATGTCTTGAGGAACTAGGTGAAAGAGCCAGAAAAATTCAGGATGACACCCAACTAGATTTACAAGATGAATATATTGCAGAAGGTGTCTCAATACCTGGTCATCTTTGAATGTCGATTGTATGACCAAGAGAGCACCGATACCTTCCTATAGAGTTGGGTGATCATGTTGGACCTACTATCCAGTGAAGGAAACACATTAAACTGGTCTAACATGTTGGCTCACAAGCTGAAGGAACATGTATTAGAATCTTAGGAGCCACCCAAAAGTCAGCAAGTAGAAATCTACATGTTTGCCTACATCTTGGATGCAATCTTTGCCCGTCAAGAGTTTCGGGGCATGAAGTGGGCATGGACATCAAGGAAAACCTCTATCAATACTTATTGTAAATTTTTTTTCAAATGCAACTTCAGAGGAGTTATCACACAACTGTTAGATGATTTTGTCACACTAGTGTACAAGATGATATTTGAGCAGGATCCACCTTGCATGTCGAAGGCAATGATGGAGTCACTGATTGACATAGAAGATTGGCATGCCTCACCATCTGACACCTTCATATGGATATACAACATGGAGAACCCTTTTCATGTTTTGCCAAAGTTTTCCATGGACAAGCTCATCATGTAAGAAGTGTCATACCACATCTCGGAAGGACTGTTAGCTAGGCTGCACTCGAAGAAGAAACCACCTTGGCCCACTCTTCCAATGTGGATTGGGTTGTATGAAATATGAAACCTCAAGCATGCAGATGCTGAAACAAAGGAGATAAATATTCTTTGGCACCTGAAGCTTCAATCCATATGACTCTCATTATTTTGTGAAGGATCACTGCGTGAGAGTACAGTTTCCATGGATCCATGGGGCATGTCATTGGGTGGGGGAAGACCCATGGTGATATTGTCACAACTTCTCCAAGCATAATTAAATGGTCAGCATTGTTGTGGGATGGTTAGAGAAGCAGCATGAAGTAGCATCCAGGAGAGCACCAGTAGCACCACTAGTAGAGGTAAACATACTGGTGTGCAACAAAGGCAAGAGGAAGGTTGTCGACAATGCAGAGGCAGAACAAAGCTATAGGTTCAGAGCAGACCCACTTGTGTAGAAGGAAAATTTGGTAATTGAGGCAAAGAGGCAACACTGCAATAGTAGGAATGCACAAAGGCAGAGAGAAAAACAGAGGATGGAGGAAACATTGAAGGAGTTACATGACTTGAAGGAGAAATTGCACAAGGAATAGGAGCTGTGCAGACATGAAGAGGAAGCACAGTAAGGATAGGTACAATAGGGGTTTAACATTTACAAATAGATGAAATTTCACCTGTAAAGGTAGTAGACTCATCCGAACAATAGGCACAAAGAAGACAGGCTGAGCAGTTGCAGGAGTAGATCTTCAGTCAATAGATTGAACGAGTAGATAAGGAGATAGATACAGATATGGAGTAGTAAGCATTAGATAAATACATTGACCTCATGCCTTTCCACCAAGAGGTCGATTCATTGGCTTCACTATATCTAGAAGTAGAGAAAGTCCCAAGAGATCAATGAGACATTGAGATCCCTAGAGACAATCCGAAAGAAGAGATGCACAACATATCATTCGATGAGTCACAACATAGAGTTGTGCAATCATGGACTATATCTACTCCAGATGAAAATACATGTCCCGTGCAGTTTGAAGGATGAGTGATCATGTTTGACATGCACAAGCATCCAACAACATTCGTTGATGCCACTAGAGCATATGCCAAAGCCACTAGCTCCAGCGTTTACTTTTTGATAGCTGAGAATGAGTGAATGGATAAGGAGTTACAAATGCCCAAGCAAGGAGGATAATTGGTTAGAGCATCCACTCAAGATGAATTGAAGAAGGTGATATTAGATGAAGTATCATCCCTTGAGACAGTCATGCGAGTGTCGTATTCCGAGCTTGCTACTATGCATAAGGCAATTTTCTATCTCAAGGGTTGGCAGCAGCAATGTGCTAGGAGAGCACGTGTCTTGTCAAATGTGGATACTATTGTTGACTACATGAAAACACGAACAATGAAATACTAGGGAGCCCCATTATACTTGCCCAAGATGATGAATCCCAGAGTGGTTGAGCTGAAGGCACATAGCTGGAGTCATATATGAAACTATGAAGAAATCCCACATCTTATCACTGGTTTGCAGACTTCCCATGCATTGGTATTCAAAAGAATCGATATTTTGTGCCTACAAATGTGATCCCATATATTTCGACACTCATCGAGGCAAAGAAAAAGGATCAAATCCAACTAGAGCTTGACTCATTCTTTAACGAGTTGATGCGCATAGCCACTAGCGCAAACTTAACGATTAGTGGAGACAACATGCATCACTATGTCATTGTTCTAGCCACACTCAAGGCAATGATGTGCATGTTATTAGATGAGTTGGATAGAGGAGAGAGAGTAGTGTACCTAGATGTAATAGAGGTAAGAGTTTGTTTTGAGAAAGACGTCACCATAAAGTACATGGACACCATCGCAGACTACCAATCTTGGCATCAGTTCGCCACCATCGACCATCATGAGGATGTCGAAGAACTAGTCTTCCCACAGTTTTCTGAGTCATAGCAATGTCTTGCATGGCTTGCTAAAGCCTATTTTGTCTCACATAGTTACCTGTGTGGATTGTATGTAACGTCTTGTAAAGTGGAAGTTCAAGTGTCGATAGTTGAATGTAACAGTCATAGAGTAGTTGAAGAGTCATGAGGGTAGATGAATAGTCACAAAGGGGGATGTCAAGGGTCACCCCACCTTTTTCTATATATAGTACCTCATAACTCATTGTAGAGTCTTTTGGTTAGCCAAGCTTCCGATAGGCATATCTTAGAGAAATCTTGGAGAGTATTGTAATGAGCCTTGGCTTTTCCACTATGTAGAGCTAGTATATCTCTTTGGAGGAGTAGGCAACAATGACTGTAGCCTTCCATTGTTGGGACTAGTGGTTGGTCATGGTTGTACTATATGATTGGAATTTTCACTTCTTAATATAATAGATCCAACAAGTTTCATGAATATGTTGTTATTGTATTTCAACTAACTTGTTTAAGCTAATGATATATGTATATGTTTTCTTACGCATACATGCATGGACTTTTCCGTATAAGTATGTATGAATCTTACTAAAATTTGTTGTTGGTTTAACCATCACTTTGGATTTCTAGCTTACTTGCCTTCTAGTTTGTGATGCATTTATGCTTGTGTGTTTCCTTCTTAACCTTGTACTTTCACAGGTTTCCAAGGAGCACACTCACATCACCCTCCATGTGTTAGAACCACTCATGCAACTTCCTCGACTTGTTGCATATGTCACACCCTTGGTACTAATAGTGATATCTTACTTTCCTTTGTGTGCAACTACGATCAAGGTGATATTGTACGACCCACTACTAGGACTCCTACACCAAACGGTCTAAGGACTAGTACAGACTTCTTACCGGGGAGATCCCCTAAAATGTTGTCGAGTCCAACACTAGCAAGAGGTACATATGTTGTGTTGCTTACATGTTGATCTTCATAAGTTCAAGGAGATAAAAATAACTTGATTATAAAACCTCATTATTTTATGATTATGAGTGCCACTCATTAATTTTATGTTGTAACTATCATTATGCCTTGAAAGATGCATAAGTTTCATATGGTGCAATTATGGATGATGATACCTATAGTGCTTGGTTTTGACTTGTACATGATGTGATGCACATGGTATATTATTTGAGGATTATTGCTCTTGATGGTATCAAGGAGATGGATTACTAATAAATTTTGATAAATGATGGTGAGATAATGGTTTTCTATTGATGGAATTTCTAATTGACAAGAAGCTAGATACATACTACTACCCCTATGTCATGGGATATCATTGATGAGAGAATCACAAATAAGGATCTTATGGATGATTACTTAATTTGCATCTTGATGTGGTAGTTCTTCTTGCATGAAGAAAATGGGCGAAGATAATGATGTTACTGTAGGTTTCATGAAGACATGGTTATTAATATACTACTGCTACATCTGCTAAATGATACTTGGAGAGATGGCATATTTACTCACATATTGAT
Organism: Pinus taeda; assembly: GCA_000404065.3. NCBI lineage: Eukaryota > Viridiplantae > Streptophyta > Pinopsida > Pinales > Pinaceae > Pinus > Pinus taeda. The sequence goes on along the minus strand of APFE031575031.1, from coordinate 153,095 downwards.
GATGTTGAGGAATGATGCTACTTTATAATGATATGCTTGGTTGTCACATATGTTGATTAATGCATGAAAAGATATGTTTTTATGCTAAAGAAAAACATATGTATTTCGTGAACATATACTGAGGCTCTTCCTACTAAGGGAAAGAGCAAGTTGACCTTGATGAGGTCAAGGGGATGAGTCAATAGAAAATTTCTATGGAACAATCTTGTGTTGTTGCTACAATTTGATAATGTTGCAAACTTTGTCACATGTTGATGTTATTGAATCTACATTGTCTTATATTCTATATTGACGATAAGGATGTGTATGTTGTTGTTCATATTGCTTCTATCTATGTTGCAAGGTCCTATTATGACTATTATGGTCTTACTACCACATGGTTGAGGTCCTTGTCTTTGGTTTTGATCATAAATGCAATATCTATGTCTTCATGTCAAGGTCATGTAAAGATTCATGATGTAATCATTGTTTTATTCATGTTTAGAATATTGGAGTTATTTATTTGAGGGCACTTGACCTAGGTTCATATTGTGCTATGCACCAAAATATCCCTCAACTACTGTCCCTTTAGTCAATGACCCACGAGAAGGTGGTAGTCTCACCCAAAGAAGTTATGGGAGGTTGGGGAACCATATTTCTGTAATTGAAGGGATATCTGCAAAGTGGCATAGTGTATTTAATTCTACTGTATATAAATGTTATAACTTCACATGCCTAAGAACTTCATGCAGATGATTAATTAAATAGAAATGCATAAACTGTATAAATAAAAATATATCTTATAGTTCTTTGAATAATTCAGTGAAAAACATACATAATCAGATACATAATAGTAGACAACTAAAACTTCACCAAAACTTCTTCTTTGTTAAACAAATCTTCAATTACATTCACTTCTCTGACTGGCGCACCTAGTTGTAGGTGGTCTGCGCACTCAGCTATAGAGTCTCCAATGTCTCTATGCACTCAGCTGTGGAGCCTTCTCCTAAACTACATAATACAGACTTGAAAACAAAGATTCACTCATGATTCTATTATTGAGATTATATTATCCTTTACAAAGTATTACATATCCTTTTACACAATTCATCTATAAGAAAACCTAGTCCACATACCATGGATCCATCAAACAATGACTACTACTCAACACTCATTACAAAATAAGGGCTTTGTCCCATCTCCAATGCCCTAAAATTGCACGTGATGAATATATCTCTTGCAGCTCCACATAGTTCGCTCCTTCCTTCGCGGGGGGTTTTTACCAAAAATTTGGACCAACTAGGCCATGCCCAACAAGATTCACGTAAATTATGTATGTAATCCCATCATTTCAGCCATGTGATGTAATGTTGAGTCAAATATGTTACGCCACTATGTTGGGTGATCAATGTAAACATGATTCGTTGGTTATTGGAAAGGACATGTCTAGTTGCGTCATAGAGTCATGTACTTCTTTGTACATCTTTAAAAAATTCAGTGTGTGCTGAAGGGGAGCATGTTTAGTGTTCAACGTTCATACTTAGCATATTAGATCTACAATGCTCATGTCAACAAATACAGGGAAGCCTTCATTCATAATTTCTCATCCCTTTTCCCTTGACCTCATAAGTGGAGAGAAGCTTGGTGTTTGGAGAATTCTTGTCGACTTTGGAGAGAAACTTGGTATATCTATAGATGTGTTTACAGGTATCTACAAGTGGTGTTTGCATAACACCAAAGTGGTTGCCATCAAGTCCAAAGGGGGAGATCATTGGAATTATGACAAATGTGTTGTTCTTAATGGAAAACTACTTAATAAAGATGTCATCATAATGGTAGCAAGACTATTATTCATGCCAGTATAGATATGATAGAAATATTAAAAAAAGGATTATCAATTTGGAGATAGAGGAAAGATAAAGATGAAGTTTGAGGAAGTATACATGGGTTCTGTGAAGAAAATGCGCGTACATACATAGGTATGGTGATGAAAAGTGATGTACAATTTATGAACCATAGTATTCTTAATACCATGGGTCTTTACCATGGTATTGGCCCATAACATTCAGCCCAATAACAAATAGTTTATCTCGTAAAAGAATACCATTGACATAACTATGAAATTGGCCTAAGGTATTGTCTAGGGCCTGAGTTATGTAAGGAGATGGAGAGAAATGTGCTATGTGTGCAAGTATCAAGTTATTGATGATTGGTTTAATCTAAAATAGGTATGCACCAAGGAGCATGATGATGGATTAGATATGATAGATCTGAAATGACTACACATTGAATAATTTTCTTATGGGTTGATAGATTCATGATGATGATGTTATGATGTATGTCTATTACAATGTATACCAAATTTTGGGTTTGACTGGTATTTTATTGTGCAACGAAGGTATGACTATATAGTTACATATATGTATGGAGGTCTGGTTCAGAAATATTGCATAGATATGTGAATCTAATTCTATGTAGTCATGTATATATTCTGTAGTATGAATATATGTGTACATGAATTTCAAGTATGAAAGGCATGTACATACATGGAAGTGTTGTACAAGGTCGCATACATATGGTAGAGATTTGCAGTATGATTTGATGATGATGGTTGATTTGTTTTGTTATGTTTGCTAATGTCTGCTAATGATGCCTCCTTCATGATAATATGCGTGTGATAGTTTTGGTTGAGTTGAGTGGTTATTGAATGATATGTTAACTAAAGTTGATGCTTCTATGTGATAATTTACATGTGGTTCAGAAATTTGTGATGATTTTAGTATGTATTTCAGTGATTATTTCAATAGTGGAGAGATTTAGAATCAAGGTTCAGTCTTTTGTGATTTGGATGTAGGACTACTTAAGGGAAATCACATATATATGTGGATATTATTCTAAACAATAGTGTTTATATTTTTACTTGTATTTTATCAGTGTTTATAGTTGCAACAGTTGGTTTCAGTGATGGGTAATAATGTATGGATTTATATTTATAACTAGTAGCGCATTGAACCTTCTGAACTGTTATGGTTTAGTTTTATGTAGTTTTGATTAATTGAAATTCAGTGATTGATTTAGTTAGTTCAATAATTAAGTGAATTGATTCAACATACGGTTATGTATTTAGCTGAGTAATATATGATGGTTGCAGAGTGTGACTAAGTGATTGATTCAATGGTGCATGAATGCAGATTCATTTTTTAGTGTATTGAGATATGTACACAGGTATTCTTCAGGGAAAGAACATATATACACGGGTATGACTCAGAACAATAGTATATACATTTTGATATATCATTTCTTAGTGTTTGCGGTGACATGATCTGGTTGTAGTGATGACCAATATGTGGTCAGCTATTCTGATGATTGGGTATACAATGATATAATTTGGTTTGGCTATTAAAGAATAAGTTATTCCAATGACCTATTTAGTGATTTAGTTTCTTAAGTGATAAATTGATTTGATACAGTGTTTGCTTTCAACATTTTTATTTGGAATTTGGCTTAAATGATCATAGTGGGTCCAGTATGAAAATTAGATGAAAATTGGTCTATAGGTTTGATGTTTTGGTTCAAGTGGATCTAGTAGGAAATATTATGAAATGTGGTCCACACAGGTGTAGCCTTCAGTGAGGAAGTCAAATATTCCTTCCATTAGTTGCTGGAAATCTAACAAGGGGGTTGGATCTCCCTTCTAGCTGGTGTCAGTAAATGAGATCAAGGGGTTGGAGCTCTTTCCAGCAGGTGCTAGAAAACAAGAGAAGGTGGTAGCCTTCTGCAGGTGCGTGCCTACATGCTGGTATGAGTATGCACCAATACATGCTTGTAATATGTTTTCTTTATGATAAAAAGATAAAGACAATTATGACAACAATGGTAGTTTTTTCTAACATTGGGTTTCCACCTAAATATCTTGGTGTTTATGTGTGTTGAAGTGTTACTTATGTCTGATTTTTTATGTTTTTCTACACATTGTTACTATTTAATTAGTATCTAAAGAAGTACTAATGTACTGGTTCAAGTTAAATAGATGATGAATTAATTGGAAAGTTAGTTAACTAGATATACACTACTTATTTCATGACAGTCACGTACATATGTTATTTCACTTCATTACACTCGCATACATAAATATGAATAAGAAATTGAAAGGTTTAAGTGAGTTTTAAAAATACTAATTGTCCCCTCCTCTCAATATTTTTCCCAACAAAAATAACCTGAAAAGTTTCTCCAAATGTAAATAACTAGAACACCATTTGAAATAATCACTTCAATTAATTTTATTGGGTGGCCAACATTGAAACTTTACTTTTACATTTTGGAAAAATAAACTTAGGTAAAGAGCTGCGATTATACGGGTTTTCCTATTTCCATCAAGTTTGTTGGTTGAATATTACTTGTAGCTCCTACAAGAGGTGGATGATACCACAGGAGGCCTTATCAATGCATTTTTTGGTTGTTTTGTTTGTAGATAAAGCTTTAAATATGAAAAATATAGGAACCTCAATATTGTTACACATATATGTAGTTGAATCTTGTTCTTGAAATTAGTATAAAGCATAGGAAACTAAGATAACAAAAACTAGATTCATCGATCTTGTTTGCAATGGATTGAATCCCCATAATTTTAGGTGAAACCGATTATATTTGTTATGAATTTATTTGAATATGTGATTCTCATGGAATTGATTACTTTGGTACAAACCTTGCACCAAAATAATGAATCTAAAACTATACTTAAGATGCAACTCTTCACAATCCATACAACTTTCCCTCTGTGCACCACTACTGAACATCCTACACTTTAGTAAACTCCTCATACTTGTATATACAAAATATCCATCTAACTAAGCTAATGTAATGTGAAACAAGTTGATCACACAATTTCCGGGTTGTCGCATGAGGGAGTTTCACCTTTGGTACCAGTTTTAAAATTAATTTCTACATAAAGAAAAAATCTATTCTATTTCTGTATTCAATCTTATATAGTTTGAGTGAGATATAACAAATCTCAAACATGGAGTTATAACTTGAAAGAATATCTCAATAACCTTGAACAAATACAAACAAATTTACTATTGCAAGCATTAATCTTAATATTTGTAGTGCAAAGTACACTTTTTTTTAGTCCATTCAAGTTTCATAAAGAGAGTCCATTTGATGTAGAATTTATAATTCTCAAACTAGGTTTGAGTTTGAATTTATATATCACTAGTGATTGAAAAATAGAAAATGGTTAAAATTCCTTTTTTTCCATCGAGTATTTTAAGCACCCGTCGAAAGACATTTAAAAAAAAGGATATGTTTTCAATCTAAATAATACGTTAGCAAATTTTTCTTTCAAGTTTAGATATTTAAATTTTAATGTGATACATTGTCATGGTCTTTTATCATTCTTCCATTTAATAGTTCATGGGTAAAATATTTAGCATTAATGGGTAACATTGTGCATATGAGAGCTACAACGTATTCTATTTAATAATGTTTCTTATATTTAAATTCATTTTGTAAGTATCAATTATGTTTCTTATAGTCAAATTAATTTTGTAAGTTTAAAAGAAAAATATAATGAACTCTAACTTGTAATATTAAAGTGGAAAATCAAAATTCAATTCGTCAAAACCTTGAAAACATGGAGGCCTACAACAAAAACACAAACATAATAGGAAATCTACAACCATCTCGACATCAAATGCTAACATCCTTAATAATAGTGGGACTTTGAGGAAATTTAGGAATGTTCTAAGACGTCTTTACTTTGTCATCATACTCACTCGTTAAAGAAATTAATGATATTGCTCAAACAATTTCCATGGAACTAATATATCTCAATTTTAGATCTAAATGAGGATGGAATGGTGGATGCCATTGGTGATGGAATATAGGCCTAATGGTCCATGGAGAATAATGTAACTATATGTGTGGTGCCCATTTAATGTAATGTGTTCTAGGCCCACTATTCTAATTATTAAATAATTAGTCCACTAAATAGTTAGCATTTAACTATAAGATGACATAGTGCTTAATTATTAAATAATTAGTCCACTAAATAGCTAGCATTTAACTATAAGATGACATAGTGCTTAATGTAGGGTATACTAGTGGTGAGCGTTTAGGATAGGTATAAAATATTCATAGAGGTAGAGGAGTAGACAATACTAGGTTTGAATTTATCTTTATATTGGAGATTTTGTAATTTATAGTTTGTCCCGTGAAGAGGAATGTGAAAATTGTTTTCCTTTCCAAATGTTAATAAAAAGTTCAATATCCAGGCCCATTTTATTCTTACAACATGATTAATGTTAAGAATTTAATATAATACAAAATTATATCAAAGAACATTATTGGGACAAAGGAGAGGAATTTTTTCACTTCTTAATTAATTTATTTTTTTGATTTTCTTACAACATATTTGTACCACATCTCCTTTACCAAATTATATATGTACTAGTGCAACTAGATGGAGAGTTGTTCCATTTCTATATTGAGATCATCATAATACATCTTAACTTCATAATGAAAGGTATAGTCACTTTTATTTACACCCTTAAAAATCATCGATAAAGGAAAATGACCAAATAACAATCAAAGGATCATCTCTAGATTGAGGTCCCAATCAAACCTCATATCATTTGGAATAAGAGACCCATTTTGATTTTGGCCTAGTAACCATTGTTGCTTTTTAAGGATTGGTAATGCTACTTATAAGCTAAAATATCTGACAATCTAATATTAAAATGGTGTATGCTACAATAACAGTAGTGAGAAAATGGAGACGAAATATCAAGCAATGAGCCAGTAAACACATAGCTATATAAGAAAGGAAGTAGTTAGCTATAATAAAATACAACAATAGGTGTTTAACTTGTTAGAAAAAATGTATAATAGTCAACATTAAGATATAACAAGTGCTCATAAATAAAAGAAATAGAACTGAAATAGTAATCATGTGAGAAGCACCATCTAATATATGAAATAATCCAGAATATTGGTAGTACACATTCTAAAAAACACACACATACATGAACTGATCAAGAAAATTTAGAAATAAGGAAAAGGTGCATGCAAAATATAGCTCAAACAATGGCATATCAAGTCTTTTTGATACTAAGAAATGAATATAGAAATATTAGCCTCCTAGCTATACACTATAGTGATTTCAAAGAAAAATTCAAAGTCCTTCTTGCAAAGATATTTTAATTATTTATAAGCCTTAGTTAATGACTACCCCTTATGACTACTAAGAAATTTAAGGTTAGTTACAACTCATAAATTTCCCATAATTTACAACCAGATTAGAGTGGTATATTTTAAAGTCTCCAAATTAACGTAATTGTTGACCCTTTTCGATTGGGATCTTATTGGAATTTTAGCAATGTCTTGGGTATGTGCGACATGCTATCGATGTGTAACACCCCTATGTCTTACTTTTCCAGACATGGATAATTTTAGACATTTAAATTATTGTTGGACTTGTAATGCCCTCCTCCCACATCTATCCAAGTAACCGACCAACCAAGGTGAAAATGTGACAAAAAGTTACTATGACATGATTAAAATCCATATGTATGAGTTAAGCAAGTGTAATCGACAGATAAAAAAAAAAAGAAAAAAAAAGAAAAAAACCCGAACCTTGTACACCTGTAAGAGAACCCCAGCAACCATCCATCCCATCGAGGGTACTAGCCCTTGAGACTAACTGCTATTTTGTTGCATTAAATCCTCAGTCAGTCTCTTGACATGGGAATGCATATTATTGTGACCCTCAAGTCCCTCCAACAACAAGGCGTGCATGCGACTAGGGACTTTTCCAAGTAGTTATGTGCCAATGACTCTAGATATTGTGCCACTTTGAAGAGCCAAGACTCAGGCCAATATCTAGAACTCCATGAAACTTCCAGAAATGTAAAAGAACATTGGAAAAATGATACATCTACAAATACTTGAAAAAGGATTTGGCTGGATCCCTACTAAACATGACAAACATTTTGGCAAACATGTCACAAATATGCATTCTACAGGTTTAAACAATAGATCTGAGTATAGGGGTCTCATACTTATATGAGAATCACTAAGAAGCATGGATTCTTCATCAAAAAAAATGAAATACCATCTATTAAGCCATATATTCATTGTACATTCAATCATTAACTAAAACATGATGAGAGCCATACATTATCACTCTCATAAAAATTACTCATAACCAACCTATAATCTACATAAATAACAAGGATATAACAACCACATTTTTCAGATATAAAAAACTATATTTAGCCATAAAATACCATGTAGAAGGACCTATTAATAATCAATGCAAAGGCAAACCAGGTTCATGACTTCCATGTTCCACTTCACCATAGATTGGCTGAATCAAATCTCTCTTCATCCAATCACCCCCATCCCAAATTCGAAGCATGAATGTGGGATCTCATAGAAAATATCCTTCAAAACCAAACCAGAGCTTACAGAGGCCAAACCACCTCAACGATAAACCAGTGATTTCACCTCACCATTGGACATCACTAACCATCACTAGATTTGTCTGTACCCAAGTTGTTTAGGGTTCTAGAGAATTTGTTCTAGCCAAGGCTCTAGGAATAGTAACTCAAATCATAGTTGTTATCTAACTCTAGAGTGTTTTTCCAAGGAAGGGTCGAGGAATAAAAAATCAACCCATGAAGGGCTCCCAATCATTTTTCCAACCCAGGATTTAGGACTAATAACTCAACCCAAGTTGTTACAGGGCTCCAATGCATTTGTCCAACCTAAGCTCCAGGAATTAATAGCTCAACCCATAGCCAAATTAACATGAGAACCAAACAGAAAACAAAAGCGAATGGCTCCCACAACACCATGCCTATCTAGGAAATGGAAAGGCTAGGGAATACCCTTATCGATCGAGACAATTCTCCATGCAAATGATAGATCATAACAAAGAAACCACATGGATGTTTCATGCATGCAAAAAATATCAAGGAAACCATACATGTACTCGATACCTACAAATAAATCCAGTTTTAGCTATTAATCCCACTTTCCTCTTGCACTCTCCTACTCTTCCTTTTCCTTCTTTCTCTAAATACCAAGTATGCCACACTCCTCCAAGTGTGCTCCAAGAAAAATCTAAGCATCCAAGAGTATGAGAGAGAGAGAGAGAGAATAGAATGAGAGCTCAAAAACTGAACTCAAAAAAGACTGTAAATGAATCCTTAGGAGCCTTCTTATTAATCAAGCCTCTAATTTCTTCATTTTTCCATTAGTTTCCTTAACTTTCCTCCTCGCATGGAACCTATGATGTTTCATCTTTATTTTCCCCTATTTTCCTTTATTTTCATAAATAAAATGCCAATTAATCCCTCATGCCTTTCCAAAGACTTTTCCATTACCTTTGCCAATTTCCTTAGCCATTAATAAACCAAAGTGACACCCCACTAAGATGTTTTACCCACCATTCGTCTTCGAATAATTGTCCCATGACCTTGGTATTATATTTTTGTTTACCTGATTTTTTAACCATGGGTGTTAGAGAACCCTCCCCCTTGGGATAACACCATCCTTGGTGTTCAATGGCACATACAAGAAGCAAGATTGTTGATAAATGAACATACTTCCCATGGAGATTTATAGCACAACTCTTGCAGTGTTTACAATTACATTGTGCTAAAAACATGACAAATATACCATTTACTAGAGCTTTATAGCAAAACTCATTACAATATTTAAAATTAGAACCACATATAGTCCTATACACTTTTTCTTCAACCAGAAAATAATCATACTATCTATGGCGCTTTATAAATCCATCTTGATATAGTATTTACAATAATATACACATACACACATATTCTCTTTTGCTCAACCAACAAATAAAAGGATATGATGCCTACATATACAATAAGGGAATCTAAATGCTCACACCTCCACCCTCAAAGTAATACCAGGATTAACCTCCTTCTGAGGAAGTCCAAAATCCACTCCCAATGATGCATCTAATGACCAACGCTAGAATCCTATGCCACTTGTCCTATCAGTGAACAATTACCATCTCATTGTTATAGAGCACACTACCAATGTGCATTTGGTTCAATTTGGAAATGATAATGACCAAAACAAATCCATCCTCGACATTCCCTTCTCTACTACATAGTCCCTCAGGAAATCTAGTCAACCCCTTCCATGCAGTCACAAACCTTCCAAGTTCCATGGGCATCCCCTTCTCTACTACATAGTCCCTCGGGCGACCCCTCCCTTGGCAAGGTTTCTTCGCATCGAAAGATCCAAAACCCAAGGCATATCCTTGCCTCAAAACCATCGTAATGGGCATAGCATGCTCATGGCAATCAATGGACACTATTGGGCACCAATGTCCCATAATGGTCTTGCTCCTGAAGTGATCTGCCAGTATATTATTGCATGTTCAATTCCTTTTGTCGTTGATGCTAATGTTTGCATTCAATTTTAAAAACCCAACCCAAAATTTTTATGCTTTCCTATACCAAGAGAATAACTACCATTAGATTCAAAAAAATTGAAATAAATCCAAATCATACCTCATTGGTTGTCTATTAACAAGGTACCTTTGCACTTTGTTAGAAAATTATATATTACAAAGAAATGGAACACAGAAAATATTACAGAAACACAAACACAGAAAATGCATAAAACAAGAGAGACACACATATACATCGTTAACCCAATTTGGGCTACATCCACAGAGAAATAACCAATACTTCCTTTATATTATCCAACAAAATGAGGAGATACAAACTACAACAAATATGCTATAATTTCTGCTTTTCTCTCACATAATCTCCTATCTCTCTTTCTCGCTAAGAATACACATCAACACAACCACAATACAATTCCCTCATATAAATCAAGGGGTTTCCTTCTAGGAAAAAAAAACCCTAAATTTGACATAACTTCTACTGTTAGATCACTCACCTAATGAATGACTCATATTGACTACGAAATTACAATATTTTTACAGAGAAAGTTTTCATCTGTTTTTAGCTTGGAGGGCACTTTACCTGAACCCCCACCAAGGTGGCCACTCATAAAATTGTTGCCACCCCCCATGGACACTGCCAATCGTGATTAAACGGGCAGAATTGCCACCCCATTAGGAATTAGGGTCCAATGTGGTGATACCTCCGAATAAAGAAGATAATGAGGATCCACACCCAACACACTTATGTTCACTTCTTGTCACAACAAGTCAAACTCGATCTTTTGACCAAATCATCATGTATAAACATATCACATCTGCTTAGCTCAAAACAAAACCATCATAGATGAAAATCATGAATTGTATCCAATTATCATAAACCAAAATCATAGATCACAAGTAACTATCATAAATAAAGGTCATATCTCACATGCATAATTAAAATGAAATAAAACACTGATACTTATCATTGAATTGGTCCTTGATTCTGCCTTTGCTCTTTCCATACACAAATAAGATCGGTGTCCACACCCAGCAAACACCCTACTCATTTTCTTTTCTTCAATGATGTACACATAAACAATGAACATCACAACACATACATCCACACACAACATACAACACCACACAATATGTACACCTACATCCGACATATGACATAACACATAAAATGACATGCAGTGTATGTCACAATGCAATACACACACCTACACTCGATGTACAACACAACACATACATACACCTACACCTACTGTACAGTACAATGCATATATGTACACATAGTAGAACACAATGAATAGACTTGTTATGGTTCCATGACTACACAATGCACATAGGTAGTATCGTATGCCCACAACACAACATGTATGACATGAACAAAATACAACATGTACATAGTAACATATTTAAAACATGTACATAGTATCACCTATACATAGCACCACCTGCACAATGTGTGAACAACATCACATGTATAGGACACCACCTGCACAATGTGTACACAGTTCCACATCTACATTCTACCACTTGTACAATGTGTACCCAATACCACATGTACACAACACCTCATGTATGACATGTACATGACACCACATGTACACAATGTCACATGCAAAACATGTGCACAACACCACCTGCACACAACACCATATATACAACATCTACACAACACCACATGCACACAACACTGCATGTACAATAATGCACACAACACCATATATACATAGCACCACATGTACAACATGCACACAACACCATATGTGCATATCACTGCATGTACAACATGTACATAACATCATATGTACAAACCACTACATATTCAACATGCACACAACAGTACATATTCATCATGCACAAAGTTCAATATGTACACACCACCACATATCCAACATGTACATAACACCATCTATACACAACTTTGCTTATGAAATATGCACACAATACCTTATCTACAAAAAACACACAACAACATATGTATAATCAATGAATGTACATTATGGACAACATATACACAACAATAACATTGCCAATCTAGAAACACAATGTCTTTGCCAACAAACCTTGCATTCAGTGTCTTTCTTCCATCCATGCTTATCGTAGTGTGCTGCAGATCATCTTGTTTTCATTCCGCTGATGTATCTCTCATAAATACCTATCCATAATGTAAACATAGACATAGTATAAACAAATAATATCAATTCATATCTACATGATACTAATCTCATAAAGTTGTTGAGGCTCTTCCCACTTGATTCCCCATCAGACTAGGTGTTATCACTCCGAAGTTTTCCCTAGAAGTTATAAAAAGAAGGAACCATTCAAGGTAACCTTCTTAACTATTTATTGAAAGAAGAATTTGACAAGGTGTTACAAGAGTTTCATGCAGGTGATTGTGAAGGACATCTTTATTGGAAAGCCACTACTGACAACATTCTTAGAGCTAGTTTCTATTGGCCTACTTTTTTTTTCTGATGTAAAGAGATTTGTAACTTCCTGTCATAAATGTCATATTTTTTATGGAAAGAAAAATATTTAACCATTTCCCTTAGAACCAATCTCTGTTGAAGTACCTTTTCAACAATGGGGTCTTGAATTCATTGGTGAAATCCACCCACCTTCCTCTGCCCAACATAAATGGATCCTCACTGCTACATATTATTTTACCAAATGGATAGAAGCCATACCATCAAGGCAAGCCACCTACACTGTTATAATAACCTTCCTTGAGGCCAACGTCCTATCTATATTTGAGTGCCCAACCAAGATCATCACTGATAATGCAACAACGTTCAAATCTAGGAGAATGATTGATTTTTGTAACAAGTACCATATAACTTTGGGGCATTCCATGACTTATTGACACAAAGGAAATGGACTAGCAAAGTCCTCAAACACAATCTGGTAAATATCATCAAAAAATTGTTAGAAGATAACAAGAAAACATGGAACAAGAAACTAGTAAATGCCTTATGGGCAGGCAGGTTGACCACAAAGAAATCCATTGGTACTAGTCCTTATCAACTAGTTTATGGAATGGAAGTTGTTTTCCCCTTTTCCATGGGAACACTTGTGATGAAGCTGCGCCAAGAGTTGCAAGTTGAACCAAATGACATCCAAAGAAGAATCAATCAAATAGTTCATTTATAGTAGATCAGGGAAGAAGTGTACATCAGATCTCAAGTTGTGCAGGAAAGGATCAAGAGGATTTTTGATAAAAGGACTAAGGAAAAATATTTTTACCTAGAGGAAAAAGTTTTAAAATGGGATTAAAGAAGAGAGGATAAAGGAAAACATGGGAAATTTGATTTCCTATGGAAAGGTCAATATATCATTTATGCTTTTAGATGTAATAATGGTTTCTTCCTCAGAGAAATGGATGGCACAAAAGCAGAAGGGGGACCAGTAAATGGTTGAATCCTCAAACACTATATTGAGCCTAGTTACTGATTTCAATAATCTTGTGTACATACTTTACTTCCAAAAGTCTAGAGTGGATTTGATGGTGATTTTTTGAAGTTGACGCTCGAAGACAAAGCCCTAAGCTTCAGAAGTTTTACTGTCATAAATAGCAATAATGTAGAAATATGAAAAAATTAACATCACAAAAATTCAGTAGGCCATTGTTCTACAAAGTTCTCAACATTTCATCATGAAATGCCATCCCTAAGTGGAGCCACTTTTAGGTTCCTATACCAATAGGAGTCATAATGTTTGAATGTCTAAGATTGAACCTGTAATATTTACATACTTTTGCTTTCTGCAATTGTTTTCCATATTTAAAAAATTAAAAAATGTAAAGAGGGTATGTACTAAAAGAATAACCAAAGGACAAAAAGAATAAAAAGGTAAAAAAGAATATGAAAAATATGAACTGCTAGAAAAAGAAAAAGGACCATGAAAGTGTGCAAGTCAAAATGCCACTACTATTTACTTTTTGTGCATAATAAATGATTGTGTGCAGTTTGTAACATTTGCCACAATCCATGATAGTCAAAATGTTTAAACTTGGTTATTTCATGTCTATAGATAGAGAATAAAGATCTAACCAAATTGTTTAACATTGGCAGATAAGTAGATAGGTAGAGTAAATAAAAGGAGCTCAACTATTTAATTTGAGCCCTTGGATGTAATAAGGTTAGATATAATTAGTCTACTATTGTAAAGAAACAGAAAAAATGTTTGATAAGGGTTTGCTAGCTCAAATTCACCCTAATAAAGAAGTAAAAATGGTAGGATGAGTAGGTGGGTAAGTAGAACAAATGTTACAGAAGTATGACGATTAATTAGACGAAAGCCCATTTATCATCTTTCAACATGTATTTCAAATGTGAATGGGAAATTAAGCATGCAATGGATATCAAAGTCAATTAATTAACCTCCCTCATTCATCTCACATTTCACTTAACTAATTTCCCACAATAAAGATCAAAGTACTTAAAAACCCTAAGTTAAAGAGACTCAGAGCATTTCTTTTACTTTTGGAGGGACCGGACCCTTGACTCAATGACTTATAGCCAACAAGTACTAAATCCTACTCATAAACATTCATTCCCCCTTCAGTTCATTTAATTTTCTTAATAATACTCTTTTCCTAAGGTTAAATTACTTTTACCTAGGAAAGGTGTTCATTCCTCCACATAAATCATTTTCATATCACAAAACCCACAAAAACACTATATCCTAAGTTTTGTTATTATGAGAAAAGCAATAAAACATGAAATATCAAATACTTAGGGTATTGTGCCCCTTCCACCCATTCGACTAATTACTAATTTATTTATTAAAACCTGAATAAAAAACATGTTTCCCATATATATTTAACTCGCACAAAATATTAATAAACCCTACCCTAGTTTAATTATATATACTATAATATTACCCAAAACCCTGAAGTTCCACTAACTAATCGACCTGCAATTAAGTTAGCCTGAAAACCCAATTAAATCCCACCACCACCAATACCTTAACCCTGCCTTAAACACTCATTAAATAAAAAACTACCATGCTTAATTACCTGTCGCGCCCCCGTACTACCCTCCGTGCAACTCCACTGCCTAATCACTGCACAATCACTCCCCTCCACATGAGATAGTCCTCATCCATTTTGGAAGGCCCCGACGTCCAAACATTAACCACCTAAAAATGGTTGCTTTCTGCTGTGCCCGCAAGGCTATGTGTCACTCAATGAGTGGAATTAGGTGGCCTCCCCCCAATACTGCCAAGCGCCCAAAAGCTGTGTGAAGGAAACCACTTACCACCTGCCCGCTATGCGCCAAAAAATCCACTGTTCACTACACTACATGATAAACGACCATTGTTCACGTATACCCATCAATTTTAACTTTCCTGCATAAAGCCAAAAAGCCCCAAATCATTCATTTTTATCATTTTGTTTCAACTGAAAACTTTCATGCATGCACCTGTGAATGTCAAAGCTATCAACCCATGTACAATTACACCTTGAAGACATCACAAAGCTCCTAGACTGCCTTCCAGCTTGCTTGAGTTAATTTAAACCATTCACATTTTCTAGTCACCCAGTTCAGACTCAGTTTTCTTTGATTCCAGGTATCTAAGCCATAAATCATTGAAAAACCCTATCAATTTTTGAACTGGTCATTGAGTTTTCTTAATTAAAATAAAAAAGAAGCTTTGGTAACTCAAACCCACCTAGAATTGAACCAACATTTCCCTAAAAAATTGAAAATCACCTCCCCCATTCTCAAATCCATAAGAAATGAGAATGGTTGCCCCAATTG
Organism: Pinus taeda; assembly: GCA_000404065.3. Classification (NCBI taxonomy): domain Eukaryota; kingdom Viridiplantae; phylum Streptophyta; class Pinopsida; order Pinales; family Pinaceae; genus Pinus; species Pinus taeda. The sequence continues at coordinate 136,910 of APFE031575031.1, read as the reverse complement.
CCATGGATGTGAGACGAATTTCCTCTCCTTACATGGAGTTAAACCACCTCCCCCTAGCTGATAAATATTTCCAAATCAAGGACACCTCTATCCATGAATCCCCTCACAAATTATAGTGCCAATACAAAGACCAATACTTGAACCATGCTGATAAAATTGATCTTTGGGAGTCCAATTTACCCAAGTACCAATTTTGTGAAGTCCATATTTTCCTAGAAGTTGTCCATTACTACCATGCAAACTATATCCCCAGCCAAAGAGCAGTGATGTCCCCAAATGACACTGTACTTTTCACCATCACTACTGAATCAGTGAATGAAATGTTACAATTTCAACCAGGGCAAAACTTAACCCCTATTTCAATTGGAGATCTATTAGACTGATTCCCCAAGCTTACCACTACAAAAATTGCTAAGATGTTCCAAGCCTTCATTGTAGAAGAAAAGCATATTCCAAAGATCCTCCTCCATATGTGTATACCATATTTTCCAAATTTGGCCAGGACATTGTAGCAATGATATCTAGTATCCTAGGTTATACCACTAGTGAGTGTATAGATGAAATCACCTTAGATTTCATGTTCATCTTAACTCCAGGACAACCTCCTGCTATCATTTATGATTATGCCAAGTTTATAGCTGATATGATGCATGACTAGTTTCTTAGGATGGGTAATGAGAGAGTTTTCAAGTACTCCTCAGTTTTGTACCACCTTTTTCTATACTATTAGGCAAATAAGTTCCCCTTTACTCTCCAGAAGCTTGTTACAAAAGGTCACCCTAGGTTAGTGATTTTATGGACTCTAGTGATCCATAAATATGACTTCCCATATTCATATATAGACTTCATAGACCTATTTATACATCCGATTGTGAAAATGCTGCTAGGAAGCCCTCCTCCGAGAATAAGGAGGATCACGCAACTCTCAAAACAACCCAAAGTGGAGGATTGGTACTTGTACGAAAACCACTCTGAAATTAGGATTTATGGTTGTGAGTTGGCCCCATATAAACTACCGATATACCTCCCAATGAGGTTATTTCCTCTGGAGTACTATAGGTAGATAATCAATTCAGATGAGGTACATTTTATCAGAGCTAAAAAGAAGGCCCAGCTTAGGATAAAAGACCAATTAGGTCCCTTCATTTGCAATAATAGAGAAGCTGGAAAGGAGATAGACCAAATTCTTCAAAGAATAAATCTGAAATAGAGTTTCATGTGGAGATATGATCACTTGGAATCCATCTGCAATAGAAGAGAAAAAAACAAGATGGCTCCCTACATTCACCACCGAATCCCTAGAATAGAAAAATATGCAAATCAATTGGAATGGGTGGAGAATACTTTAGTGGATAGGGATAGCACTGAAGTTTATGTTGAAAACACTCTAATTGATCTAGAGAAACAACTTGATGAGGGTTCTTTTCTGTAGGTGCTAGGAGAATAAAAAGCACAAGAAGAATCACAAGTCCAAGAAGAATTATAGGTACAACAAGAATGAGAAGTACCAGAAGAGTCAGAAACAACGGAAGAACCAAAACAATAAGAGAAAATAGACAGACCAAAGGCCACCATGTGTAACCCCCTAGTCTTATAGGCTCCTCTAAATGAGGAGAAAAACCTCAAAATAAATAGGGAAGGAGCCACCCCTCAGGAAGAGCAACATCAAAGGCTTATACAGAGAAAATCCATGCAAAGAGACAAAGAATAAATCCTATTTCAGAATAGGAATATACAGAGGAGACAGCTGAAGTTACAAGCACTGAAAGAGAAAGGACCAGGCATGCCACTCCCTTTCGAGGCATCCTTGAACCTTCCACATCACATACCCAGATATTGGAAAGACATCAAAGGGTGGAGGTATCCTCTTTCAGGATGCCAGCAGACAAGGACCAGGACATTAAAGAAATATATGAAAAAATAAAAGCCAGAAATGAGAGGGTGAAATCCCAGACCTATGCACAGTATTTGAATATGACCCCTACCAATCAAAGAAGGCTTATGTCAGCCTATGATGTATAAGAGGGGGAAATGAAAATTACATTCACGAAGCCTACTACCGAACAACCAAGAACAACAATAGACCTCAAAAAGATAGACTTCAAAGTACTGGCAAAGGAAATTCATCCTATTGACTGAATTAAGCTACAACAGCAGACAAGGGAGATGATTTACTCCACCTTGACAGGGAAAGCCATCACTACCCACCAATTGTACAACTCCCTGAATAATATACCAGCATAATTCCAGTTGGAAAATGCCTCTTCTTAGGCCAAAGATACCAGAATCAAGTCCTTAGAGGACTTAGTCATTGAATTGGGACATGGTCTCAAAGATGTAAAGGCCACAAAAAAATTAATAGAGAAGAAGAATAATGATATAGTTTCTCTGAAGAAACAACTCAAGATTCCCCAGTTGCATCACCCACAAATAGTATAAGTCCTGGAGGCACAAAAAGGACATGAAGAGCTCATGGACTTGGTCCTAAAGCTAAATTACCAACTAAAAGAGACAAAAGAGTTGGACATTTTGATTTAGTCCAATTAAAGTGACCTGGCAACAACTTCCACAACTGCCATTCCAACAGTGGCAACAACAGTTCCTTCTACATTGACAACATCATTGGCAACAACAACTCCACCTTCCATAGCACTGCCAATCACAACTAAATCTACAGTAGTAGAAACATCAACAGAGAAAACAACAGAGCTAGTAAAAGCCATGGATGAGATGTCAATCTAGGAAAGAAAGCTCAAAAGGCTAAATGGGAAAGTGGAAAGATTAGAAACTAATTGTAAGCTTGCGCAAATTCAATAAAGAGAAGAAACATAGAAAGCCCTAAGGATGGGTGAGAAAATCAAAGTCCTTGAAAAAGATTTAATATTGCAAAAGCCACTAGGACAGACGAAAGAAATGCTCTGGGCCAATATCAATTCAAGTTATATTTGAGTAAAATGAATTGGTGAAAGTAGCCACTTAGGCTATCGAGAAAGTAAGAGAAGAGTTATGAGACCAACCTGAGGATGCCAATCGACTCATCCACTTCCTGAATAGTAAGAACAGACATGAGCTCAATGAGATTGGTGTAGAGGATAGGACCGAAGCCATCCTGGAGGTTAAAAAGGTTCTTTCCAAAAAAAACCTTATGCTTAATTTAGAAGAAAAGTGCCACAACATGCAGGTAGCCATTGGGAGGTTCATGACCAAATTTCAAATTTTGAGGGACAAAGGCCTTCCCAGTCCTATGATCATCCATGATAAACTCATGACCCAATTGGACTACATTGACAGACTTAGGAAATTGGCTAAGAAACAAGCCAGTACTTCAAGTATAAAACCCTGCCAACTGGAAAATTATTGTATGATACTTTGGAAAATCTATTTTTCCTACAACATGAGGTGAAACATCTGCTTGTCACCAAGCCATATTTTGCAAAATAAACAGAGGTAGATGAAATTTATAGAAGAATGTTGAAAGTAAAGTTACTTGAGGATGAATGGTGGGAAAAAATTGCAGATTTATTATGAAAATCTTTACATCAGGAAGTTACGACAGTAAATCTAAAGGCAGTAGGATGAAACAGGTAGAAGACAGATCAACAGGGTCAAAGAGTATTACAGAAAGATCGAAATGAAGAAGGTTCCAGTGTACAAATATCAGCTAGCTTAAAGGGTCACAACTCAACTGCAATAGCCAACACTACCATAATAAAAGGGACAACATGATGTAGTTTTCCATCTGTCTTTATCTTCATTCTTGAAGATATTTTTATTTCCTAAATTAAATATGAAACTGTTATGAGATATTTTGTAATTATTTTTTTTATAAATACTTCATATTTCGAAGTATTTAGTGTGTATTCAATGACATTTCTATAGACTTTTTCTCTCAACTGAAAGTACTATTGTATCAATGACTGGATTGGCTTGCTGGATCAAGGAATAAAGTTCATATATTTTATAGGATTCTTGTGTAAAGCAATATACAAATAAGTATTCTCTTACGTTTGCTGTTATTTCTCTTCTGTGTCTTCATAATCTTGTTTGTTTTTCTCAAATCTAAATGTATGACATGGAATGATATTTCAGAAATTGCTTGAATGCACTCTATCTTGACTGTTTACATTTTAAATGTTTTCTACTAAACTATCTTAGTTAGTGAATTCTTAACTGCTCCCTAGCTTCTGTAGTTTCTCTCCCTAGTCTATAACAAAGTATTCTTCATTTCCGTTTGTTCATGATCATCCTTTTTTCTTCATTCTAATCCCAGTCCAAGGATTCTTAGCTGCCCTTTCACCTTGGTTAGAACCATTTCATCCATTATACCTGAAGATTTCTCTTCTGCTTTGCTAGCCTACCCTGTGAACATTCCTTATACTGATCTAGTCTAGTTATGCTATCCTTTGATTGACTCCATAGCCCAATGGCTTGAAGACCTAGTTCTATCCATTTGTTCCAAGAATTCCACCACCCAACCTTCAATCTAAAATCAAAACCCCATGAACACTACGAACTAGCCTAAAATCTCATCAATACAAAGTTAAATTATAAAGAGAGAGCCCTTTCTGGACTTAGGTTGGCTAGAACCTGAGACTGAAGATTGGTTTGTGGTTACCTCAGGCGATTCCTTCTTTTTATAACTTCTAGGGAAAACTTCTGAGTGATAACACCAGGAACTTCCTCATGCCATTCACTTGCATAAGCAGTAATTCCTCCACAAGAATTATTCTTGATGACCCTGTCAGGAAAAGGCACAGATACATACATACATACATACATAAATACATATATAAATACACACACACACACACACACACACACACACACATATATATGTAAACATTAACTGAAAACTTCCAAAATCTCTGATGACCCTATCAAACAATGGCATACATACATATATACATATAAACATCAACAAAATCATAGTCACAAATAAATTACTAGATGTTGTAAGGTCAATGTTAAGAGAACTCCATTTATCCATGCATCATGTGCACAATATTGAGAACAATAGTTCTGAACATAGCTAAAGCATCTAACACCACAATCCATTTGCTTTAATTTTTTGTTGCCTTTCTTATAATTGTCTTCCACCATCCATTTACACCAATGGACCCAAAAAGTCAAACTAGTTGTCATACACTTTCCTTTAGTTGCCCTTATACACACACCAAGCTTCATTTGCATCTTACATTACCTGTTGGGCATCATTCAACCCTCCTTGAGCTACATCAAATTTCCTCTTTCGCAGACCAATTCCCAAGATCATAAAAAATAAAAGGAAATAAGAAGAAATAAACAAGAAGAAAACCATGAAATACCAATAGCAATACGACACCACAAACAAGGTGGCATGATCATGCATGAGAAACAAACAAAAATGGAAATCAAGCACAAGCAACTCACATAAAACTGAAATAATAAGACTATCAATAAACACCATGACTCAATCCCATGGTTCCCAGTGCTTCCAAGGGAAAGCTCAACTTGAGCCTTCTTCAATGTTTCATTGCAGTCTCATTTTCCTTGCAATCAGTGCATCATACTACCATAAACACATAACTCTCAGCATATAAAAAATATAATAGTATACCAGTTGTATTACCTTGTTGTGCCAAGCATGTTGCCTTGTAACTATAAATGTAGACTTCTCAAGGATCTCCACTCCCTTGACTAATCTAGCCATAACTTGAAACTAGCATACTATACCTATCAAATACAAGTTTAGGAATATAACGTATATCCACATAATGTTATACAAAATGTAGGTTAATAAGACCTCATGTATTGAAGGAATTCATTCATTTGGAATTGCAGTTTCGAAACATAACCAAAGGAATTCTCACCCAATTCCTTTATTTTACCTTTTTACCTTGCTACAATCGAGTCTTACTACGTACTGTCACATCACCCAATTGTTAGTTATATAAAAACATAAACTATTACCTTGTCATGCTAATACCCAGTATGTTTCCCTACAACTACTCACACATGTCGATCACATGTTTCAAATATGAAGACAACATATCTATTAATTTGAAATGAACATTTACCTATTCTAACAACCACGTCATAATCAACTCACAGTCAATAGTCATAATACTATAACTAACATCTTCAGTGTATATTTACACTCAAGTGCATACTAGTTGTCTCAGCACATAATGTGTTAGTACAACTGCCTTATACATTCAAACTCTAAATAGAAAACATAATGAAACATTCAAGCACCAAGTATATGACATAAGAAAATTCATACTTCAATATATCTCAGGGGAGGTTATATTGTCTGCACAATTAGTCTAGTTTAACTCAATATACTTCACAACATTTCAAATGAAACATAAATAAGGTCATGATACCCATAATAGTAACTAGCGAACATGTTCACCTCATAAGCTCATAAAACATTGTCATTCATGAATAAAAATAACATATGCACAATCAATCTAGATTAGTATGACATAAAATCACAATATATTAACTCATACCTGAATTTCATTGCATAGGTCATTCCAGGTTAGTATGATACATATAACATCGAGTTCTTAAGTACAATAACCGTAATCATCAAGATAAAAAACATATAAAAACAACAAATTAACATATAACATACTCATCAACAACATAACAGAATCATCAAGTTAACATATAACATATTTATCAATAACAAATTACATAATCATCAAGTTAACTAACATAGCACAACAACAACAACACCAATGCATATAACAAGAAGTTTCTATTATTCATGAAAATTTGACACATGTGTATATGACCACAATGATCCACTAGCATCTACCATGCATGTAACCACAAAAACTCTAAAATAAAATAAAATGTATATAACCATAATGCATATAACAATACATTAGCTAGCATACCTGCATGAAAAATATACAGACCTATTTCATGATCTCATATTACCCTAAAGTCTAGTGTTGTAACCTCACTTTGATGATCAACATCTACTGCTCTGTCCCAACTAACACATTAGCATCATAACATACCAATAACATCATGATGACCTAATTCGATACAATGAATTCACAATGCATGTTTGACCTACTATACATGCATAACTATAACCATGACAATGCATGCATAACAACATATAGACATCAACGTGCATAACAAATGCATATACAATAGACATGCATTCATGACAAATTCATCCCAAGAACGACATCATAAACTTATACATGACAACACAATTGCAACATTGACCATCGACATGCACACATAAGAAGCACATATAAATGTTTGATTGTGTTATATTCTTTCCATGACTAGCCCCAGTAGTTAAGTTGGCAGGGTTACAGGGGGCATACCAGCACCCTTCGATTTATTTTTTTGGACCCTATATTAGGTGGGAGGACCTACCTATGGTTTTGTGCATGGATTTTGCACATGGTTTTGGATGCGATGGTTTTTGGTCCATGGTATTTTGTAGATTTGGTCAAGGGAAGTATGGCTATGTTCTAATCTAGGGTTAATGGATTGGGGTTTATGGATGCTTCAGCATGTATATATATGTACTGAAACATTGAAAGGAACATAATGAAAAATCAATCTGGTAGTCCTGGTTTTGGGTTCTAGGGGAAAATCTATGTACATATTTGTTTTATGTGTTATGCTCTCACCATTGTTAATTTTCTGTTTTTAGAATTCGTATGCAGGTAATTTCTATATGGGGTTAAAACCTCCAATAAAACCTACATGTATACATGACAATCCACATTCAAACCATCTAGTCCAACTCTTTAACCATGCTTTGGTACCACTATGTAATGCCCTCATCCCACATCTACCCATGTAATTGGCCAACTAGGGTAAACATGTGATGAAGAGTTACTGTGATATGACTCAACTCTCTATCTATCTGTTAAGGAAGTGGAACTGAGAACACAGACAACATGACCTTCTACGCCTGCAACAAAACACCCAGGAGCCATCCATCCCATCTAACTAACTAGTCCCTAGGACTAATTAACAATTTGTTGCATTAAAACATTAGTCACTCCCATGACATAGGCATGCATGCAACTAAGACCTTCCCATCTCTCCAATAGCAAGGCATGCATGAGACTGAGGACTTTTACACATAGTTCTATGCTAGCGAGTTTGATTTTGTGCCACTTTTCAAGTTGAGGTCTCAGGCCACTGGCTAGAACTCCATTAAACTTCTATAAATAAAAAATAACATGAAAAAAATGATACTGATGCAAATTCTTTAACAAGGACTTGAGTAGACCTCACTGACCATTATAGGAATTTTGTCAAACATGTCATAAATATACATTCTACAGGTTTAGACAACAAATATGAGCATAGCGGTGTCATAGTTATTTCAGAATCACTAAGACTAATTAATGCCTCATCACAATAAATGCATTACCATCTATTAAGCAATATATTAATTTTACATTCAATGATTAAGAAAAACACGATGAGAGGCATACATTATCATTGCCATATAAATCACTCATAGCCAACATATAATCAACGGAAATAACAAGGATATGACATCCTTATAAACAAGTATATTTACCCATAGGGTTCCAAGTAGAAGGACCTATTAATAATGAATGTAAAGGCCAACCATGTTCAGGACTTCCACGTTTCACTCGACCTTAGATTGGTTTAACCAAGTATCTCTTCAGCTAATAACCTGCATGCCATATTCCAAGCATGAGTGTGGATCTCATAGAAAATCCATCAAAACCAAACCAGGGATTCGAAAGGAAAACAACCTCAATCATAAACCACTGATTCCACCTTATGGTTGGACATCAGTAACCATCACCAAATTCATCTCTACCCAAGCTATCTAGGGCTCTAGAGAATTTGTTCCAACTAAGGTTCTAAGCCTTTTAACTAAACCCACAATTGTTGCTGGTCTCCAGAGCATTTGTCCAAACAAGGCTCCAGGACTAGTAACTCAACCCACCAAGGGCTGTAGAGAATTTTTCCAGCCAAGGCGCTCGGACTAATAAATCAATCCAATCTGGTATAAGGATCTAGAGAATTTTTCCAACTAAGGTTCCAAGAACTAATAACCCAATCCACAGTCAAACGAACATGAGAACCAACCATAAAAGAAAAGGGATGACACCATGGCTATCTAGGAAATGGAAAGGCTAGGAAAAATTGTTGTCAATCTAGGAAATCCTCCATGCCAATGACATATCGTAACCAAGAAATTACATACATGTGCCATGTATGTCAAAACTAGCAAGGAAACGATACATTCACTTGATTCTTGCAAAGAAATTAAGTTGTAGCTAATGAACCCGCTATCCTCTTATTCTTTCCTTCTCTTTCTTTGCCTTCTCTCTCCAAATCCCAAGTATGCCACACTCCTCCAAGAGTGCTCCAAGAAAATGCTAAGTATCCAAGATTATGTCAGAGAGAGAGAGAAAAGAATGAGAGCTCCAAAATTGAATTGACAAAAGTAAGTAAAGTGATCGTCATAAGCCTTTTTATTAATGAGGCCTCTAATTTCTTCATTTTCCAATGTTTTCCTTCATTTTACTCACATGCAACTTGTGACCTTTCACCTTCCTTCTCTCCTATTTTCCATTATTTTCATAAATAAAATATCAATTAATGCCTCATGCCTTTACAAATCCTTTTCCGTTACCTTTTCCAATTTCATTAGCCATTAAAAAATTGAACTTACACGCAACTAGGATGATTTTCCCAGCATTTAGCTTCGAATATGTGTCACATGACCTTCGTATCATATTTTTTTACATGACTTTTTAAGTGAGGTCATTATAGGACTTAATGGTAATGAAATATGGAATGATAAATATGTGGTGATGTAATTGTCTTTAATTTTATTAAATTAATAAATGATATTATTTAGAAATATTCTTGAAAGAGCACTAGTGTTTTGGAAGACTTCTCTCTAACTTAGAAAAAATTGTTATCGGTTAATGTCCACTTATTGGACATTCCCTAAAAGTCTCATATAAATCCCTCATAGAGAATAGTTAAAAATTATTAACATAATGGGAGAGAAATATTATGTTAATCACTTAGCTGGAGAGAAATGCTAAGTGGGGTCAAATGTAGAATAAAGCACGATAGGAAAGAAATGTGTTCCTTAAAGAAAAATAAAAGAATCCTTTTTGAAAAATAAAAACGAAAAAGTCTGTAGCAAAAGTGTGGAAACCTTAAAGGAGGACGTTACTAAAAATTTGTTGGGAAGAAATATATAAAATAAACCACTTAGGAATCAAAGGGGTTGTTGGTTCCAAAGGAAACAAGGGCTTAGCTTAGGAGAAACTATTGGATATAATTCATGGTTAAGTGGAATGTGCTTTGTTCCTAATTATTCCCTAGGAAAAAAATTAGTTAGATGAAATTTTCTTTAATTCTTAATTCTAATTATGAATCATTTAACAATGATAGAATAGAGGAAATGATGCACATTTGTATTTTTATGGTATATATTAGAACTATACATGCATGGTTTATTTTTTTCCTATATGTTACTACTAAACATCTCTAAATATACACATCTATAAATATGTATATGGATGCATGGAAGACTGAAATTTTCGATTGATGAAATATGTAACTATTTTTGTGAGATAAGACTCTCTGCATAGCCATAATTTATGCATGCATAGGATAAATAATTGTTAATAAATGGATGATGAGTGGATTATGATGATTTAATATGTAATAATAACATATATTGAGAAAAAAATGACTTGTATAGTAGAAAAGCAAAACGTTGGATGTATATATTAACATAAATTGATTTAAACTTTTTGATTGCGTAGAAAATTGGAAATTAAAGCCATTCTGTTATATATGAAATTCGTTGCAAACCTCATGTATCAATTAATACAAAATTATTTAGACCATGAAAATGTAAGTTAAAGGTTCTTATTAAATAAATAAATAAATAAATCCTGAGGGACAGCACGTTTATACATGATACAATGGCATAAAGGGAAGGTTACATAATCATATAAATAGAATAATTACGCTATGTTCAATCAATGTAATACATCCGTGAAACTGTAAATTACATGTAACTCGTTTTACAAATGTATAAAGTATCTATACATGCAACTGGATTTATATCTATTAAAAATGCTAGAAAAAATGAAGAGAAGAGGGAGGAACATCTTTAGTCCTTAGAAAATACAATTGTATAAGTACTCTATTAGCTTAGCGTATCTATGTAAACTGATACCATTATACAAGAAATTTGTTAAAGAATTGTATGGCAAGTCCATGTATGGTAAAGATATGACCAATTTTATATAATGCAACTAACCCTATAAGGGATATAAATCATTATAGAATGTTTAAAAAATAACAAGAAACATTTTTTTATAGAAAAATTATATCATCTTAGAAAAAGTACAAAAGCGTTTAACCAGAAATTAAATAGAACTATGACAACTTAAGTCATACCATGGAAATATTGAATGCATAATAAAGAGTCGTTTATAAAAATATGTCACTAGAAATATAACAACATAGATGATTATAGATTTCCTAAGCTAGCTTTAAATTCCAGCCAAAACCACCTAAGGCTCAATCAGGGGTGGCATAAAGACACAAGGGCCTGGTTAAACTATTGGGAGATCAATGAGAATGATGTATTGCAAAATATAAATAACATTAAAGATATTGTTACTTCTAAGTTCAAAGAAAAAATGTGGTGTGAGAAAGATTTAGCAGCTAAAAGAAAATTAAGTTATTATAAAAATGTCATCAACCCCACCCTAGAAGATCAAAAGTATCTCTCTATTTTAACTAGCTCAAAGAAGAAAATTAATATAGCATAGATTAGAACGAATTCTCATGAGCTCCATAGTGAAACAGGTCGTTGGGCACTTCCTAAAACACCATGGATGGAAAGGATCTGCCATATATGTGAGAATAGGAACATCAAGGATGAAAAACACTTCCTCTTAGAGTGCCCCGTGTACAACCACATTAGATCTGAGTTTCACAATCTTTGTTACAATACCTAACTTCCTAGCCTTTTACAATGTCAAAATTATAGTGAGCTTGGGAGGCTTCTCTCCAAGCTTTTTGAGTATAGGAATAAAATCTTAAATCAAAATAAATAGTTTATTTCTTTAGGTCCGATAGACCAATGTTTGGTCTCGGTGGACATTAACCACTATCATCATCATCATCAACAGACACCCAATCCCTATTATGCATTGTACCAGAGTGATGATATGTTTAAAAATAGAAGATAAGAGACTATAATTGATCAAACATACTATGAATATATGTGATAGAAACATAAATGAAAATTAATTTCATTATATTATGGCCCAGCCATAATATCTTTCAAAAAAGAATTATTAATAGTGGAGTTTTCATCAAGGCACTTCTAAGGTTGAGTACAAAAGAAGTTAATGGAACATTGTATAGGGTGTTGAAAACCTAGTTGAGAAGCATTACGCCTCAATCTTAAGACTACAAAAAATTGGGAAATTGATATAAGGATGACCTGTAGAGAATGAGGTAGAAGTCATATTGTTAGAAACAAAAGTCTTAAGCCAATTAAGAAATATTTTCCTTTTGTAAGATTAAAGTCCCTACCTGCAAAGAAAGGATTATCGGTGACGTTTCAAACCGTCATGGGGTTTAAAATAAAAAGAATTAAGATAAGAATAAGGAGAAGTTTCAAAATTTGAGATACATATAATGAGTAAGGCCACACCTTAACTCCAATATTGTACACATAAGCAAGTAAGGAGGTTATTAAGATAGCAAAAATCAATAACAATAATTTAACAAGCGATGACAATTGAGAACAAAACTAAAGCCCGGAGTGTGCGAACACTTGTAGAGAATTGTCTCACCTCCTAATAAAAAAAAGGCATTATGATTTTATTTTGATATTTAAAACCCTCACTCAGAAGATAAAAATAAAGTTTCCTCGAGAGAGTAGCTGAAAATCCACGTGAGGAACACCAAAATTTCAATATAAACTAATTAGTTAGGCAGAGGAATGAAGGGTGAAAACCAATTTCCCCAACTTAGTTTCTAAGGCAGAATGAATGTGAACCATATGCAAGGGGAGATGTAAGTAGGAATTACCATTCCTATAATACGCCTCTCATAATATACCATAAAAAGTCTCGTAAAATGAGTGTTTTTGAATAATTAAACATTATTAACTCTTATATTCATATTACATGAAGAATATTATTCTACTCCTTAATTACAATAATATTACAAGAACGTAATTATTAATTATATATTGGAGAATAATTTACAAATTTTTCTATGTAAATAAATTATATTTCCAAGTTGATATAGATTATGAGCTTTAAAACTAATGAGTCATATTCTTAAAAAAGTTCTAGATAAGTGATATGTTGTCCATAAGTCAAAAGAAAAACTACCTTGAAAAAAAACATGGGAGATTTATGGATAATTCATTGAGTGATTTTAGAATTAAAAAAAATATGATTTATGGGGTCATTTATGGATGATTTATGGAGTGATTTTAGAATTTAGAAAAAATCTCTCTTATGGATGATTTATGGAATGAATTTAGAATATACGAAAAATTTGATTTATGGAGTAATTTATGGGTGACTTATGGAAAGATCTTAGGATTTATAAAAGATATTTCATTTTCTTAATTCTACTTATTGTATGTGTATGGGAAAATATAAGAACTAATGACAAAATGCATGTAGAATCAAGCCAAGAGAGAGGAACGAGGGGTTCCAATAATTCATTAAAAGATAAGAAACTATTCCGTTAAAAAAATTTGTTGTGTTTGCATATGGTGCAAAAAAAAATAAGAATCAAATTTTTTTGCTTGAAAATTTTCATATGATAAAGAGTCGAGATTATTTTCTTGGAAAAACTTCCATGAACTTCCATGCAAAAAAGAATAAATGTTTTCTTCATTAAATTCTTAAAATATTTCATGTACATTGAATTCTTAAAAGATTTTCATGGCTAAATAATTGTGTGAATGGCATGACTTCTTATAAAATAGGGCCGAAATATGTCTTTGTATCTTCCAAACCCTGATATATGTGTCAGAACAAAAGTAGGTTTCTGAAAATGAGCGTGTTCTCAACAAAATAATCTTTCATATTTGAAAAATTCATTTCCAACTTCTCCAAAAGCATGTCCAATGTTGATGACTAAAACATAAATTATTTAATATTTAATTATGGAAAATGGGCTTCAAAGATTCATTTGAATCTTCCAAACCATGACGCCTATGTAAAAACTTAGAGAGGTTTTTTTGAATGAGCCATGATCCCCAAAAAAAACATCATTTTTTTATTTCAAAATTTCATGTCCAAATGTTTGGAAACCATGCCCAAAGTTGATGACTAAAACAGGAAAATAGAGTACAAACATTTGATTTCTCAATGCGATAAGAATAGTTATTTATGTATATATAGAGAAAAATATTGTGTCAAATTTGTTGAAAATAAATAAACTAATTGTGTGGATGAACAAATAACTATTATGATTGATATTTCTTGAAAGGAAATAAGTTATTCACATGCACAAAAATAGAACAATTATGTTGATATTTCTTGCAAAGATTTAAGTTATTCACATGCATAAAAAGAGAGAATAATTATGTTGATAATTATTGAAAATGAATTAAGTTATTTCATTTAAAATATTACCAATTATTTTCTCATGATGCATATGCATTAAAGTTTTAAGATAAATATTGAACTCTTAAAGAGAAGATGTGCTTATATGCATAGGAATAATATCTAGTATATTAGATCTACTAGAAATGAATATTTGGTTTTACATGCATGGGAAGCTTGAGTCATGCAGAAAGAGATAAGTAACTTTTCTGAGAAAGAAATCAGATAAAACCTTTGCATAGCAAATAATTGGTTGTGTTATTTTACAAGGATTTGTTATTCATGTTATTTCCTGAGGAAATATTACAAATATGTCTAATATGTGAAATGGTAGGAAAATATTTTCTCTTGCATGCATAGTAGCTAGTGAGTTAGCTAACTTTTTGAAAAGGAATTAATTTGTGTGTTTAGATTCCTTGAATGAATTATATCTATCTAATCTATTCTATCTATATATTAATATATATATATATATAATATATATATATATATATATATTATTATATTGCACAGGGAAAGTGTTTTCTCTATTAGAACTCTTTAAAAAGAAGAAAGGAGAATAACATGTCCCTATATGCATTATCTAATTAGATTCTTGTGGAGGAAAATTAGTAATTTCATGCTTTATTGTGTTAATATTCTTTTGCAAAATTCTTTAGAGAAACATATACACTTGCATGCATGGAAAATTATAGTTTTGGTATTAGTTTTCTTGAGAAAAAAAGTTGAACTCACATGATATTGATTATGTTAGCCTTCGTTTCGGAAAATAATATGGATTTGCACACCTAAATGGATTAGCTATGGTAATAGCTTTATTTTGGGAGAATGTTGTGTATAGTTATTGGGCTAGATCTTATTGTTAGAGGAAAATGTCTCTTTGCATGAATGAAAAAATAAATGTTATGTGTTTGAACCCTTGGAAAAGAAATGTTTTTATTTTTCCATGGAAGATTTACTTAGTTTCCTTTATAAATCAATATATGTTTCACGTGAAATAAGAACAAGTTGTCATGTTATTTTCTGTTGGAGAGGACAAGTAGTTGCATGAAAGGAATTATAACTATTATGTTAACTTTTTTTTTGGAATAGAGCTTGAATTTTTATATATAATAGCCACTGTGAATAACTCTCTTGTGGAAAAGATGTTTTTGGAAAATAACATGCATTCACTGCATAAGTATTAAAATCTATGCGTTAATCCCTTTAAAAAAGAAAACATAATAGTAGGGAATAAATAAATTTCTTTTTTGGCTTGTTCTCTTTAAAGTTTGTTATGCATTTGCATGCACAAGAACAATATGTGGTATGTTAGCTTTCCATTCGAAAGAATATGAAAGTGCATGCAAGATTTTGTTAGTGTTTTGTTAGAAATATTACACTTGATAGTGATTTTCTTGTTACTAATGCATGTTGATTTATGTTAAAGAAGACATTTCATGACATTCTATTTATGTTTTATTTATCCATAGAAACAGATGTTGAAGTGTCACTAATAAAGATTGATTATTGTTTGATTAATATTTGATCTAATCATGATATCAAGTGTGTTGATGACAACAATGACAGGAAAGGATGGTGACTTGTGTAAATGATAGTTCACGTTTAGCATTGTGGTAGATAAATATGTTTTGGTCCATACATATTGAGGAATTCCAACTTATAGAAGGATTTCTAATGATTGGACACACTCAACCACTAAGACCATTAAAGGTAGTATGACTTCATGGGAAATGATATACATGATGATTTAATAGAATTATAGGCAGTCAGTTGCATTTAATAATATTTTTTATGTAAAATATTTTATGAAAATTTGATCAGGATGACTCCTTTATAACCATTATGAGGAGTGAATCACCCGGTCACAAGCATTTAATAATAAAATTAAATGTTTCTTGGTTTTCACCCTATGGGGTTTCCAGGGTATATTAGTGTCTAATGATGTGATTGTTCATTGTGGCACTTTTATGATCTTAATTTATTTCATGACATGACATTTATATTATCAAGTGTGTGCTTCTACTATTCGAGTTAAAATAATCATGGAATAGATGCATAGCTATAGTAGGAAATTAAGCCAATATGCTACAATAATGACAGTTAATGGTTGCGTAACTCACTATTCTTTTACTAAATATTTATCTATGTAATGATGATGGTTATTGTGATTATCATTGAGGGAATATAGAAAGTAATTTATAAAGTTACACATTGGTAAATGCCGAAAAAAATTCCTAATTGCATGCATTTTCTTGCAATGTTAACGGAGAATATTACAAGTGGTATAAGGGATAAAGGTTGCAACACTGGGACCTTTTATAAATCATTAAGCATGGAAAAATTAGAGGTATGATGCTAGTAGGAATCATCTCAATTATGATTCTAAGTAAAATTGCAGTAGACTACAATTGACATCAGATGCATGATGCATGATTAACGACTACATGAAAGAATAGAAATTGATAACATTTATTTAAAACTTATGACCATTTCATTTGAATATTGATGCAAATAAAAGACAAAAACATCTTTTTTGCACCTATGAACAATCCTGAGAACTCACTAATTATAGTGAGGATTAATTACTAACCGTTACATGCATACTATTACAGTAATGATTATGGTGCATAAAGAAAAAAGAGAAAACATGGCTAAAGTTACAATGCACTACTTATAAAAAATAAATGCATGTATGGTTTGCGTGATAACTCTTGAATGTCGAAGTTGGGGTTGACTCTGAAGAGAGAAATAGAATTAAAAAAAAATAAATTTGAAAGAACCTCTTTAGATATTGAAATGAGTAATGAGTTAAGTGGAATTCATATAGTGAACTTAAATTCAATGAAAAAATCATAGTAGCATAATTTTTGGTTGCCTTTCTCCATGTACAGTTGTAGATGAAAGTTTTGATTCCATGCATTTGACAAAAGTGGTAAATGAGATCCAAAGTTTTGTTGTTTTAAAGAATTGCATACCTGGGAGTTTTGGATGTGATTTAGCTCAACATCAGGGGTTTTATCGTATGACAATGTAACCCCCAATTCATTCAAAAAATGTTCTTTTTAGACTAAGATTCCATAGTTTGGTTGATTTTTCTAATTTGTCGCTACATCGTAGGGATTGTTTATTGTGTTGTTTTTTAGAAATTCTACCATTGATGATATGAATATCATTCATGATATTTTGTAAATTTTAGTTTTATTGTCTCTCTGATAGTTTAAACATATTTATGGAAATTTATTTCATGTCCATTAGCTATTTCTTAGAATGTCTCATCGATTGCAAATTGCATGGTTGATAATTGTTTGTTAACATTCCTCAATGGCAATAGAGTGCGTGCTTGCAAACTATTTGATAAAATGCCTCAGTGGTTGTAGATTACATGCTTGAAAAGAGTTTTCTCCCAATTCCCCAATGGTTGTAGCTTACATGGCTGTAAGCTAATTGTAAAAAAAATAAAAAAAAAATTCCCCCAATGTTTGTAGTTTTTAATGTTACTAAAGTGTTTGTAGGAATGCATAAATGAAGATGTTGTGTAGTTTATATTGTTTGTGAAGTATTGGTATTATTATGAGACAATGAAGAATGAGGTTATGTGATAGTCTACATGTTGATAATTATTGAAGACATGATTAAGAATGTGATATCATATTTGGAAATACCATTAAACATGAGGGATTAATTATAGAGTTAATTTTTATAAGATTTATAATGAATTGTTAGGAGTGAGGGAAGGCCAAATGTTTTGAGTATGATTTTAATTTGGAAATGTCGTAGATTGTTTGATCATAAATTGGAAGCTACTCTCACCATATAGAAGTGTTATTACTGGACATAAAGTATCCTAAAGGTTAATGGATTAATGTTAGGGTTCCAAATAATTAAGAGAAAAAGAATCATATTTGTGTCTTAGCATTCAATAGGATTGATATTTCTCTATAATATTGATGGTTGGTAAGGTGGAACCTTAAAAAAAGTATAATTCTATGGTATGGAAGATATGTTAATGTTTCTTTTCTAATTTTCATGATTTTTATTGTGTGGAAGTTTGGAATGCATACCACCTGTATGACATATGATGATTTTTTGTTAATGTACTTTTAAAAATTGTGGGAGCTATTTTGAGGTTCAAGTATGGATGCATGATATACATAAATGATCATTTTCTTTAATGATAATATGTAAATGGATAGTTATGTAAATTACAATGTATTTTTAAACATAAACTATTTTTACATATTGAATTATTATTGGATGGAATGGCTATGGAAGCCATGATGAGACTGATGTGATGATGTAATATTATATTTTATGATTGATTTAATGAATACATTATTTGAGATATTTAGGAATTAAATCTAGATTTTTAGAATACTTCTTGCCAGCTTATGAAAATCTATTGGTGGTTAAGGCCAAGATGGACCTTCCCTAAAAGTCTCCTAAAAATCCCTAGTAGAAAATAAGAAAAAAGGGAGAATATTAACATAATGGGAGATAAATATTATGTTAATCACTTGGACAGAAATTATAAGTGGCATCGAATAAAGCACAACAATAGGGAAAGATGAGCTTTAAAAAAAAGAAAAAAGTAATCTTTTTTGGAAAGGTAAAAACAAAAAGGCCTAGGGAAAATGCTAGCAAACCTTAAAGTAGGGTGCTACTAAAAGTCCGTTGGGAAGAAACCATCAAGGAATCAATGAGGTTGTTGATTCTAGTGACAAGTAGATCTTAGGTCAGTGGAGAAATATTAGAGATAGTTCACAGTTCAGTGGAATATGCTTCGTTCCTATATAATTTCCAAACATTTACTATAGTCAGATGAAATTTTGTCTATTTTTTCTATTTATTTCAAAATCATATAAATATGTTGGATGTTAGAATATATGTCTCTAAATTTTTGTATGCGTTATGGTTTGCATGCATGGTCTATTAATTTATCTAAATGACAATTTAAATGAAATAGGTTGTGTCTGTAGGTTTGTATAAGGGAATGAACATGTTAGAAAAGAATTATCTATATATATGCATGGAGGAAATAAATTGGAATATACATGTGATTTAAATAATTTGTATTAAATAAAACAATGAGCTATTAAACTCTAAATTCCTCACAGACCAGAGGAAAATGGTTGCCGATAAATCCCGAGAGTTTGGATTTGATTGAAATTATTGTGGGAGAGAATTAAAGTAATTTGAAACAACACCTATGGTAGAGAAATACTTGTGTAGCCCCGAAATAAAAGACAACATGCACTTGATGTAGTTTTTTCTTATCATTTTGATGAATAGAGGGCTAGTGCTCTCTGAGTACTTGTGGAAGTATTATGATCAAAGTATTATTTGAAATTTCATAAATAATTGATAATGAAAAGTATTTCATTTGAAGAACATTATTGATTCTACTTATTAGTCATAAAAAATATTTCATTCTAAAGAGAAATGGTTACATTTTTTGTTATGGGGGGAATACGTAATATACCTGGTGTAAACTACTGTAAAAAATCTTGTAATATGAGTGTAGTTGAATAATTAAATATTATTAAGGTTTATATTCATATTACATGAAGAGTAATCTTCTAATTCTTAATTACAAGAGAGATATAGAAAGAGCGGATAGAAGAGTGTTTTCAGAGGAACCTAAGACCCAAAACCTTCCTCAGTGTGGTAGAGTTTTCCTACCATATGTTCAAGGGGTGATAGATAAGATTGCCAAAACCTTAAAAAGAAAAGACATAATCACTCAGTTCTCAGCTAGAACAATTAAGCAAGGTATGAGGTCTGTCCAGGATGATATTGATAGACATCAACTCAAAGGAGTTTATAAAATTGATTATTCTTGTGGCAAGTGTTACATTGGTGAAATTGGGCGCTCTCTACAGAAAAGATTAAAAGAAAATGGGGTAGATATTAAGAATGGAAGGTCTCGTACGTCGGCCCTTGCGGAACATTCCTCAAAAACAAAACACCAAGTTTGTTTGGAGAGCACCTCAATTATCACAAGTGAGGAACACTATCATAGATGAAAGATTAGGGAGGCTTTTGAAACCGTAAAACATCCACATAATCTCAACAAAGACAACGGTATCGATATTAGTGGAAGTTGGCTGCCTTTAATCAAAGGGATTAGGACCACTAGTACATGTTAGGTAGGCAGGTAGCTTCTCTCCTCTCTTATTATAATTCTCTGATGTCATTCTAAAAAATAAAAAATAAAATAATTATTATTGTGATTCTTAATAATAATTAGTTATTATTGTTATTAAGTATCTATAATAATAACCATTAATGATTATTTTAACTTATAATATAAAAGAATTTCAATAATAATAATTAATCTTTCTTGTTTATAATATATTATCAATTTTATTATTATTAATAATTAATTATTATTATTTTTATTTAATTAAAAGAAAATAATTATTTAAATATTAGTTTATAATAGTTGAAATTTCATTTAATAATTAAGTTAACATCATTAGATATTTATAACAAATAATTATTATAATAGCATCTAACTACTATACAGAATAGTATCTAATATAATATTCATTAACTAACTAATTAACTAATAAATTAGTTATATTATTAATTAAAATAATTTAATTATTATAAATAATTTTGATTATTATAGTAAGTATGAAACAATTATTTAATTTATTAAGAACTATTTAATAAAATATAAAATCTATCTAATAAATTGATCTATAAAAATACAAAACGTACATATAATAGCATAACATTATCAATCATTTATTAATAAACTATTATAAAATATCTTTAACAATAATAATATTAATATGAAATACAATAATAAAAATTACATAAAACTTTAAAAACTCCTAATAATTATTTTAAATAATAAAAAAAATTTAATTAATATTCTCTCTCTCTTCTCTTCTCTCTCTCTTTATATATATATATAATATTTTTTTTTTCAAGCCAACCTCATCTCCTTGAAACAAAAATGATCTTAAGAATATTTTAATACTATTTATACTCTCACTCAACTCTTTTTCTATCATCATTCAGTAATTGTCCTGATGATGGATCCCAGTGGAGATTTGAAACATTGACAAGCATGATTATTTTTTTTTTTCTCTGTAAAATTAATCTATTTCAATTGAGTAACATATAGTACAATCATGAGAGACAGGAAGCCGACAGACCGGAAATGATAAAACTATCAACCTCGGTCCCAGAGAGGAGTGAACCAATCATGGAGCTCCAACAAAAACTTGAGAGCAAAAACTAACTGTTACCCCACAGGGGCATTAACCTCAACACGGTGTTTTTTCCCTTTCTTTTTGTTGACTTTTGTCCAGCCATCCTGGGGAGAATGAGCTAGAATAACTTGAGGTCTGGAATTCTCCAACAAGGAGATCTCCTTTTCTGATTCAGAAGAGGAGGTCATATGGACGCATTTCTGGGAGAATGCTATGACAGCGGTGTGTGCAGGAGTATCTGCGGATGGATCCATCATCTGAGGTGCCTGTGCTTGTTCTGAATCGCTTTCCTCATCTTCCGAGCTTGAGAAGTCAGAGCTCACTGTTGGCGCCGACAAACAAGGGGTCCAACGCTTGGGTTTGGTCTTTACAAAGTTTCCCTTTTTCGATTTTGCAGGCCGCGAAGGGCAGGAATTCTACATGTGCCCTGTTAGGTGACAGTGGCGGCAGCGGAAGGCAGTGTTTTCATAATCCAGGCTCTGGGTCCAAACAGAGTCATTGATCTTGAGATTGATTTCTTCTGGAAGTCCCCTACTTAGATCAAGCTCTACACATATTCTGGCATATGTGTAGAGGCCTTGTTGTTCCCGCCCATAATCTCCCATTAAAAGGCTGCCCAAGGTGTTGCCTATACTCCTATAGACGGAGGTGTGCCACAGGTGATTTGGGAGGTTTGGAAGTCTGATCCATACAGGGGCTTTGGTGATGACTGCCGTAGCAGGGTCAAAATCTGAGAACCATGGAGTTAAGAAGATTCCTACTGTACCCATGAACCAAGGACCTTCTTCTAAAGCCTTTTCCTAGTGCTTAGGACTGTTGAACAAAACTATAAAATATCCTTTTGAGCAGAAGCAAACCTTGCAATGGTGAGTCCAGTTGTCATATCCAGTCGTAAAGGTCTTTAGAGCGAGGCCAAAGCCCATTGAATCTGCAAATGATGGCCCTTTCAGCAAATTTTTGAATGTCAGCTGCAATGTCAGGGTGGGAGATCTTGACAAATGGGATCTCCTCTAACTTGTCAACCAGAAAAGGCTTCGGTTTGGGAGATTCAGGGGAGGTGGGTATCTCAAAGTTAACTGCAGCTTTGGGTATCTTCAAGTTAACTGTAGCTTTGTAGGAGGTGGGAGGAGTAGAAGAAGATTGACCTGCAGCACCTCCCCTCAAACGAAGGGAAAACACTAAAGAGCTATTATTTTTAATGCTGTAAGCAGAGAGTGGAAGAGGATCATCAAGTTGTTTACCTTGAAATATAAGTCTCTGAAGGCCAGAGGGGATCCTGAATCGGCGTTGCAGATTTTCTTTGAGGTTCTGCACCAAATCTGAGGGGTATACCCATTGCAGAGTGGTCTTGTCTAAGATCTGTATGATTTGAACCTGAAAGGGGGAAGAGGAAATTTCAGAAACTATCTGATGCAACCCAAGGCTAAAGACTTTTGGGTCTCTTGTTTCTTGACACATTAGAGGCAGAAGGGGAGGATATAACATCTGCCGATGGTGGCTTTCGCTCAAGTCCAGATCAGCAGCATAGGATAGGGCTGCGGATTTGTAAAGAGGTTGTTGTTCCTTTGCGTTGGATCCACTGGTACCGTTGCCCCCTTTGAGGTCACTGCCCTGGCCCATGAACCCTGGGATCACGCAGCAGGGCAACGAACCCTTGGAGTGCAGAGGCTTGCCTGAGCGGTCAAGGCCAGTCGCGCTGGTACACAACGCTCTGAAATTCCCAGCTGTCTTCGGCCTTACATCCTCACAGAGCTCCACCAAGTTTTCATTCTCTTCCTTAATAAATTGCTTGATAAAACCGAGTCGATCAACTAAGGAGTGTCGGAATGGGGGCAGGAGTTCGACTGGCCGCAAAGCCTTCTGGCCATGTCGAGCAGCCCTTCCCTGATTGTCTATTCCGCCTGCGTCGGCATGGATAGCGGCACGCGGAAGGGAAAAGTCTGATCTATGTTTTGCTTCACAGGTTCCTGGCAGCGCAAAGCTTTTACAGTGCAGAAACCTAGTTTCCTAGCCTGCGGCGGCACCATACCTGCCCTCTGAAACCCTCGCCCCATTTTTCATCTTTCGCCGCCCTTTGCTCTGCCTCACCTTCAAAAACTCATTCCTTAGATCATTGACAAGCATGATTATTACTGTGGGTACTCCGAGAAATTAAAAAATGGGATTTGAAATGTTGACAAGCATGATTATTACGATGGGTACTCCAAGATTAAATTAAAAAATGAACCACAGATGCCTAAAATCCAAAATGACAAGAATATTACAAGAATTAATTCTTAATTATTATATTGAGAATAATTTGTATTCTTCTATGTAAATAAATTATATTTCCAAGTTGTTATATTTTATGAGTTTTAAAACTAATGAGTCATAGTTTTAGAAAAACTATGGATAAGTTGTATGTTGTCCATAATAAGGCAAAAACAAATTTACCTTGAAAAAAAAATGAGATATTTATGGATGATTTATTGAGTGATTTAGAATTTAGAAAAATATGATTTATGCAGTGATTTATGGATTATTTATGGAGTGATTTTAGAATTTAGGAAAGATATGATTTATGGATGATTTATGGATTGATTTCTGGATGATTAATGGAATTCTTTTAGGATTTAGAAAATCATTTGCATTTTCTAAATTCTATTTATTGTATGCCTATGGGAAAATATGAAAACTAATGACATAATGTATGTAGAATGAAGCCAAGAGAGGGGAAGGAGGGATTCCAAACATGCATTAAAAGATAAGTAACTATGATCTTTGAAAATTATTATTGTGCTTGCATATGGTGCATGAAGGAATAAGAATCAAATTTATTTACTTGCAAAATTTCATATGAAAAAGAGTTGAGACTATTTTCTTGGGAAAACCTCCATGGAATTTTGTGCATAGAAGAATAAGTTCTTTGTTCATTGAATTCTTAAAAGATTTCATGTGCATTGAATTATTAAAATCTTTTTAAGTCTAAATAATGGTGTGAATTTCATGAGTTATTGGACAATAGGGTCCAAATATGTCTTTGTATCTCCAAAATCATTATAGATCTGTAAAACAGCAACAAGGATTTTCTAAATGAACCAAAAGCCTCTTTCAGATTCGAAAAAAATATTTTCAACTTCTCAAAAACCGTGTCTAAAGTTTGTGACTAAAACAAAAAATAATTTAATATTTAAATCTAGAAAAATGGGTTGCAAAGATTCATTCAAATCTTCCAAACTATGACACTTGTGTAAAAACTGAGATATTTTTTGTTTAATGAACCAACAAAAACCTTTATTGTTTTGTAAAATTTTGTTTCCTGATATTTAAAAATCTTGCCCAAAGCTGATGACTAAAGTAGGAAAAACAGAGTAGTACAGAGTACTGCAATTTGATTTGTCATATTTATTTCGTTATTTATGTATATAAAGAAATATCTATTGTGTTAATTTTCTTTAAAATAAATGAATTAATTGCATGCATGAACAAATAACTATTAAACTTCATATTTATTGAAAAGAAATAAGTTATTCACGTGCACAAAAATAGAAGAATTATTATGTTGATATTCCTTGAAAGGAAATAACTTATTCACATGGATAAAAAAATAGATCAATTATGTTGATAATTCTTGAAAAGGAATTAAGTTTATTTTATTTAAAATATTACCAAGTATTTTACCATGATTCATATGCATTAAAGTTTTAAAGAGAAATATTGGACTCTTAAAAAGAATTTGTGCTTATGTGCATACAAAGAATATCAAGTATATTGTATCTACTGAAAATGAATAGATTTTACATGCATGGGAAGCTTGAGTCATGCAAAAAGAGATGCCATTTTTTGCAAAATAGTTCACGTAAAACATTTGCATAAAAGACAATTGGTTTTGTTATTTAAGAAGGATTTTTTATTCATGTTATTTCTTGAGGACATATTATATATATTAGTATATATATATATATATATATATATATATATATAATATAATATATATATATATAATTTTATATATATATATATATATATATATATATATAATATATATATATATATATATATATATAATAAGTAAGTATTTGTTGTGTTAGAATCTTTAAAAAGAAGAGGAGAAAAACATATCATTGTATGCATTATTGAATTAGATTCTTGGAGAGGAAAACCAGTATCACATGCTTTATTGTGTTAATATTCTTTCGGAAAATTCTTTAGAGAAACATACACGCTTGCATTCATGGAAAATTATAGTTTTGATATTAGATTTATTGAGAAAATGAAGGTGCAATCACATAATATTGATTATGTTATCCTTCTTTTGGGAAAAATGATATGCATTTTCACACCTAACAAGATTAGATATGCTATTAGCTTTATTTTAGGAGAAGATTATGCATCGCTGTTGGGCTATATCTTCTAGTAATAGGAAAATCTCTCTTTACATGCATGAAAGAATAAACGTTATGCGCTCGACCCTTTGGAAAATAAATGTGTTTATTTTTCCATGCAAGATTTAGTTAGTTTCCTTTATAAATAAATATATGTTTCACATGCAAGAAGAACAATCTACCATGTTATTTTCTGTTGGAGAGGATAAACAGTTTCATGCAAGAAATTATAATTACTATGTTAACTTTTTTTTTGGAATAGAGCTTGCATTTTTATATATAATAGCCATTGCGAATAGCTCTCCTTTGGAAAAGATGTTTCTGGAAAAGAACATGGATTCACTTGCATAAGTATAAACTATATTGCATTAAGCCATTTGGAAAATAAAAGATAATAGTAGGAAAAAAATAAAATTGTTTGTCAAGCTAGTTCCCTTGAAAGCTTGTTACACATTTTCATGCACAAGAACAATATCTAGTATGGCTTTACCTTGGAAAGAATATGAAATTTAATGCAATATTTTTTTATAATTTTATGCGAAATATGATTCTTGAGAGTGATTTTCTTGTTATTAGTGCATGTGTAATGATGTTAAATAATTCATTTCATAACATTCTATTTATGTTTTACACATGCACACAATCAATGTTAAATTGTCACTAATGAATATTGATTACTAGTTTATTTATATATTACCTAATCATGATATCAAGTGTGCTAATGACAATAATGACAATAAAGGATAGCGAATTACACAAAGGGTAGTTAATGTTTAACATTATGGTAGTTAAATATTTATTGGTGCATACACATTGAGAAATTCCCTCTATAGGAGAATCCACTAATGCAAACAGTCTAACCACCAAGACATTGATATTAATTATTCATGCATAAATGATATCATGAATATTGTAATAGCTTATAGCTAGTCATATTGCATTTAACATGATTTTTGTATGTAATTATTTGTATCAAATTTTCAAGGGATGGAATACATTATAACAATTGAGTGAAGTGTGAACATCGTCTTGAGCGTTTAATAATAAAATTAAACATTTGATGGTTTTCACTCTATACATTTTCGAGGGTATATTAGTGTCTAATGATGTGATTATTCACTGCATGATTTTTATGATGTTAACTTATTTCATGATTTCATGTTTATATTATCAAGTATGTGATTTAATAATTGAGTTAAAAGAATCATAGAAACATATTGCATAGTTATAGAAGGAAATTTAAGTTAAAATGTTAGAATAATGATAGTTCATGGTTGTGTAACTCACTATTCTTTTAGTAGATATTTATCTATGTAATGATAATGGTTATTCTTATGATCATTTAGGAAATATAAAAAGTAATTTATAAAGTTACAAACAAATAAATGTAAAAAAAAATTCCTAACTTGATGCATTTTTGTGCAAGGTTACTGGGGATGTTACAATTCCACTAGCTAGAATGCCCAACGCAATTAACTCAAATTAATTCTCCAAATAAAATATGTGGAAGATATGAAAATATTTAGTGGAAACCTTCACAAAATGTTAGAACTAGTACAAAAAGTTAGAATAAAACAAACGCATGGCTACCAATAGAGAAGAACTTTTATAATTGAAAAGACAAGAGAAACCAAGTGCCTCTACCAAAAATCCTTACATCCAAAAAATTACTGAATTGAACACTAATTGTAGAAAAAAAACATAAAAAAATAAACAAAAACGGCTGGTGCATAAGGAAGCAAAGGTACATGACGAATTAATAATATCATAATACGAACTATGAAATACCTATGCAAGTAGTGAGGATCTAAGCTAATGGCCAATGTCATAGGTGTTCAAAGGTGGCAAGTTAAATGTTTATTGAAGGAAAAATGGGCATACAAATCTCAAGAAAAACCTCTGTTACTCTCTTAAGACCCCAACACGATGTTCTCGCAATTCCAATAAACACACGTTGATAATAGCTTTGGGAGGAGTAGGGTAGCATGATTAGGCTTAACCCTAATTAATCTCAAGCCTCAGATTATACCAAAAATATTTCTGCCATTAAAGAAAAAAGGCACAAATGGTCACATGGATTTAGTTTAGGTGGAATCCACAGATAGAACCAAGTGTGTGATAGTGGGTCAATCTCAATCATATATCCCACATGTAAGCCAAGAATACAATAACATGGTATAAATAATGCCAATAAGTTTTTAGGAAATTATATATTATAGAGCAATGGAACACATAAAATATTGTAGAAATACAAACATAGAAAATGCATAAAACAAGAGAGACGCAGATATATGTGTTTCACCCAATTTGGGCTACATTCATGGAGAAACAACTAATCCTTCCTTTTATATTATCTAGTAAAATGAACAGATACAACCTACAATAGATCCATCGTAATTTCCTATTTACTTAGAGACAATCTCCTCTCTCTTTCTTACTCAAAATACACATCTACATAGCCACAATAAAATCCTCTCATATATAGAGAGGGGTTTCCTTCTAGGCCAAAAATCCTTAAATTATTCATAACTTCTTCCGTCTGATCATCTTCCTAATGAATGGCTCAGATTTACTATGAAATTACAATATGTTACAAGGAAATTTTACATTTACTTTTAGCTTCAGGGGTGCTTCCACTGAACCCTCACGACGACATGACTCATAAAAATCGTCATCAGCCCCCTCTGTACTCCCCTAAAAGCGAAAAAATGGCGGCGTTTCTACCCCATTATGAACTGGGGTCCAATGTGAAAACACATCTGAATAAAGAAGATAATTAGCCTACAAACCCAACAATATCCCACTTGGAGACTAGTTATAACAACTCTACCGTTACTTCATTTGCTAGTCAATGGCACCACTTTGGACCTAGTTGTTTATGATCTACATCATCATATTTGAAGACTAATTGAAACCAATAAGAATCTCATTTTCTACTTAGTTACAACTTTTTTTAGCATATCTGCAAGGTTATGGCTACTATGTATCTTTTCCAGCTTTAACTCTCCATCTTCCAACATTAATCGTAGGAAATGGTACTTGATTTGTATATGTTTATTATTGGAATGAAACGTCGATTTCTTTGCAATATGAATAGCACTCTGGCTATCACTGTATAAACTGCCCAACTCATGCTTCTTACTAAGTTAATCCATAAACCTTTGTAACCAAGTCATTTCTTTACTAGCCTTTGTAGTAGCAACATACTCTACTTCCATCATTGAGAGTGCAACAACACTATGCAATTTTGAAACACAACTAACAGTGGTTCCACCTATAGTAAGGACATACCTTTTGGTGCTCCTCCTATCATCTCTATCATGACTCAAAAAACCCTTAAAATTTTTACAATTTTTCAACTATGGAATTAAAACAAAAGACCATGACTACAAGAAACCTTAAGTTTTCAAGATATTTCAACCATGGCATTATGAAAATTTTCTATGGTCATCTTTTATTATAAATGAATACCTTAATGAAAGACTCATTGTATGAAGAGTATTTCTTTTTTCAAATGCTAAACGTATAACAAAAAAATTCTTAGCCTAAGACAACCTATTGCATTGCAGCAAAATTTGAAAATAAACCATCAAATTGACAAGCACTATAGGTGCATTGTCCCATTGTAATGAAGTCTTAAAGACCAACCATTAAATTGACACATTGTGGGCTTGAACTCGATACATTATAACAAAAACTTTAAGATCAACTATCAAATTGACACATAATGGGATCAGGTTGCTAATGGAGGATCAACATGGATCTTGCAAGAAAAAGTAAAAAAAAACAAAATAATAAATAAATAAAATGAAAAATACAAAAGAAAATAAAATTCAAAACATTGAAAAAAACACAAGAAGTTTAAAAAATCATAAATAAAAAGGTATATTAAAATATAAACAAAAAAATCATAAGGTAAAAAGGTATATTTTTTAAAATATTATATATAAAATAAAAAACAATTTGTTTTAAAATAATAGGAAAGGAAAAATATTATATTAAAATTGTAATTTCAAATTAAAAACATGGCGGAAATAATAATCAATACATATAAAGAAACTGAAAAAAAAAAAGACCAAAAAAAAAAACAAAATTAACTAAAAAATTGATAAAATCTTTAAAATTATATTAAAATACAAAAGAAATCAAAACAAATAAATTGAAAATTACAGAAATTATTTCTAAAATAAAGAAAGCATAATAACAAAAATTAACAAAAAAAAAGTGATATTAGATAAATTTAAAAAAGGAAATAAAAAAACATTAATTTTTAAATTTTTTTACATTTCATTGTTGTTCTTTCTTCCTTTTTTTTCTCTTTTTCATCAATCTTTTCAATATTTTAGGCCACGTTTTTAATTTGTATATATTTTAATTATAATTTATTTATTTTCCTTATATTATTTTAGTTCTTTGTTTGTTTAGTTTTATTTTTCCTCCAATATATAATTTTTTCCGGTGGGTAATGTTTTTTTTTAATATATATTTTATTATTATTATTTTTTTAAATTTTTGTGTTATTTTTTAATTTCATTTTTTCGAATCTTTTTAATTTTTTTTTCCTTTTTGATTTTTAATTTTTATTATTCTATATATATATATTTATTTATTATATTTTAGTTTTTCCTATAGGGTCCATGTCGATCTTCGAGTAGAAAACCAATTTCATTATCTGTCAATTTGATAATTGATTTCGAAGTGTCAAAAATATGCCTTAAAAAACAATGTTGATGCTTTTCAAAATCCACATGAAAATTACAAAAATTTAAAAAAATATCCACACCTAATACTAAAGTGTAAAAAGTAAGCGCTCTAGAAAAGCGGTGGATGCCTCATCAACACTTTTCAAAATCAACATGAAAATCATTAACGGTTTCAAAAAGAATTTCATAAGAAAAATTGAAGTTGCAAAAGTATGCTTATAGAAAAAGGTGTATTCTGAATGAGCACTTTTCAAAATCAGATGACTTTTTTGTTGCCTTAAAAAAATGGTTAATCGTATCAGTTCCTATCTCAAATTTCACATTTTTTACAATGCCTTCAAGGGAAGGCTAACTTTCTACATAGATTCATCCCTAACTACACATAAATTTCAAAAGTATTTACTCGGTTACTGAAAAAATGGGTTCCCTTCCATTGAGATCACACTGCTCAAAAATATATCGATGTCCCGAAGAATGTGTTAGATCGAGAATCTTTATTATAATACCCTGACTATCAACGAGACTATTTCCTTGATTTAGTTAGGGAAACTACTACCATCGTTATCGTTTTCGTATAAGAATATGGCTTAGAAGACACACATCCCATCTATTACTTGGGCCAAAACTTGACTCAGAATAAAGCCAAGTACTCACACATTGAAAAGTTAGCTTAATTATCCTTCCAAGCTATCCAAAATATTTTCCATTATATTCTTCTTCAGAACACATTTGTTTTTTCTAATTGCAACCAAACAACTTAGATCTTCTAATGTCAATTGTTTGGGGGAAATACTCGAAATGGATATTTATCCTCCAAGAGTTCAATTTTGAATTCATCAAACCCAAACCTAAGAAATATTTAGTCTTCACCGAACTTATTTGTGACCTTCCCTCCTCTGAGTTAGAATCAACAACTCATGATTTTACTATAGACAAAATGTTGTTTTTGATTGACTTTTCTGATCCCTTGTATGAAGATATTATTATTTATCTTTAGACCTAAAGCTTCCAGCATCATACTACTCATTTTCATCAAAATTGAACTTGATATTAGGCTCACCAATATATCATAATTGGTGACACTCTTTATCGATGTTGTTTTGATAGTATATTTCGACAGTGTCTTGCTCATGAGGAAGCCAAGAAAGATCTGAATGGTTGTCATGGTGGAGCATGCGGCAGACACATGTCTGGGCATGCGACCACCGATTTTTTTTACATATTGGTTATTTTAGTCTGACTATATTTCAGGATTGTATTATTGCACTCTAGAAATGTCTTGCATCTCATATTTATAATAGGAAAGCATGTGCTCCACCTGATCCTATGCATCCAATTATTTATGTTGAACCTTTTTCCAAACGGGGAATTAATTTCATGACCTGTAACCCTCACTTGACTAAGCAGCATGGCTACATTATCGTTGTTGTAGACTAGTTTACTAAATGGGTCAAGGTGATGCATACGTATCAGAAAAATTGAAAATTTGTTGAATTGTTTCTTTTCAACAATTTTATTGCCATATTTGGTGTGCCTCAAGCCATTGTTATAGACCATGGAAAATTATTTTGAAATTACATGATATCTGAAACTACTGGAAAGTTGGGCATTTAGCATGATAACTTAACTCCATATTACACGCAAGTTAATGGAATAGTAGAAGAAATTAATAAGCTTTTGAAAATGATGTTGTGACACATGGTATGGATTCAAAAGATGAATTAGCATACCATTCATTTTTCTGCTTTGTGGGCATACCCCATATCTATCTGAACTGTGATAGGATTCACACCCTTTCAGCTGGTATATGTTTGGAATCTTTTCTTCCAATTGAGTGTCAAATTTCATCATTAAATCTCGTTGTTGAGCTTCTTCCTGCGAATTTTGTAGAAGAATAATGTTTTTTTCACCTAGCTCACTTGGATATTACTTGGCGTGATGCTCCAATGGCCACTGAGGCTAAAAAAAAGTGTCAATGCACAATTTGACCAAAAGGTTAAATGTTGCACCTTCTCAGAAGGTGACCTAGTCCTTTTATAAGACATGGGAGCTGAAAAATTAGGAGATGGCAAGCTTGAACGATTATTGTTAATTCCATATATAGTTAAATCATTACTAGAAAAAGGGGCCTATGAAATGTGTTGAACTTGAAAAATTATTATGCTTATATTTCTTCTGCATAGTCATTATGTACATATTGTATATGTTTGTTAGTGTGCTTACATTATCATTTTCTATAGTTTCTACCATCGCTACTCATATTAAGTTTTATTTGATTTGTAGATCTTGGTGTTCCCTTAGCTATACATTGGTTATGCTCATGACGCTAGGCGTAGTACTTAGAACCTTTCCTCCACAACATGGGAAACCTATGCTACTGATGATGAGTTGGTGAGTCTACAAGAAATTTGTATTTTTCGTTCAACTAATAACATTGTTGAGTATAATGCAGTGACCAAATTACTATATGATTATATTTGACATTGCATTCGGCATTTTGTTGTCAAGATAAATTCAAAACATGTAATACAACATTTAAACAACTCTATTCAGAAATAAGTTCAAATTTATTACATACGTTCTTAAGGGTTTTCCTCTTGGAGTGAAATTTCGATTACATAGAGTATCAACATGTTCCTAGGAGTCTTAATATATTAACAGAGTTATTATCCAACTATGTAATATACATACATTTTCAACATATGTAAATATAAAAACCATCATCATACATTCTCAAGGAGAGTAGAATAAAAGTAGAAAACATCAATAGATAAGAAACTATATATAGTGTTCGGTTTTACAAAACTTATATCCAAGACACATGTTATGCAAGCCAACTCACAAAATAGAAGAAAGAGATAGATCAATGATTTAAGATGTAGCCTTTTTCAAGGGAAAACCTCCTTTACATTACACAAACGAATAATTCTTGGATGATACAAATGACAATACCTCCTTTCTATATATAGGAGTCTAAGGGGTCACAATATAATCGGAGCCGAACAATAATAATGTAATGGCACAAAAATAACAATAGTGGGCTTATATGGGGCACAATAATAACAATATGGAGACAACATGGGCACAAAAGTAATAATAAGGGGTACAATGACAATAATAATAAGGGAAGACACTAGTATTATAGGGACCTAACATGCCCCTCTCCTTCAAGAAAGTGTTGTCCTCAACACCTGAGTAGTTATGGATGCTTCTATATAGAATTATCATCCTTCCATGTAGAATCCTCAACAGGCAAGTTCTTCCACTCAATGAGATACTCTGAAATTGATCGGTTTCCCAGTTGTCAAGTTCTTTTTTCTGTGACTGCTTTAGGTTCCAATGTGATTTTTCATTCCTTGTCAAGCTCTGGAAATATTGTTTGAACTGGGAGCTTGTCACCTATAACTTTCTTTAAGCATGAAACATGGAAAATTGGGTGCACTCAAGAAGATGCAGAAAGTTCCAATTTGTATGCCATAGTACCAATATTTTGCAATGCCTTCTATAGACCATAATACTTTGATGATAATTTATTACCCTTCTTAGCTTGCTTGAGGGACATTTATTTCTATGGTTGTAGCCATAGAAATACCCAGTCACCTACATCAAAAATTCTTTCACTGTGATGTTGATATGCCTATTATTTCATTTTATTCTGCGCCAAAGTGAGTTTATATTTTAAGAGTTGGAGAACCTTTTTTTGATGCTCGATGTGATCTTCCACTGCTTGAACCTTAGAGTTTTCTCTTAAATATGGTGTGATGGACAGTGAATGGTATCCATAAAGTGCCATGAATGGGGTCATTTTTGTTGTAGTATGGAAGGAAGTGTTATACCACCATTCATCGAGAGGAAACCATTTGACCCGTTATGTTTGTTTATCATATACAAGGCAATGGAGTGATCCTTTGAAACATTTGTTCACTATCTCAATTTTCCCATCAGATTGAGGATGATAAGATGAGCTATGAGCTAACTTAATACCCAAACAAGAAAATAATTATATCAAAAAATTTCTAGTGAAAATAAGATCCCTGTCACTTACAATAATATTTGGGTTTCCATGTATCTTTTGAATTGTTTCCATAAATGTAGTAGCAATTGTACTAGCATTAAATGGATGAGATATTGCACAAAATTGTACATACTTGGTAAGTCTATCAACTAACACCATGATGACACTGTTTCCTGGGCTTCAGTAAACATGTGATAAAATCCATTGAAATGTCCTCCCAACATTGACTTGGAATGGACAAAGGTTGTAATAGACATGGGGCCTTAATAGTCTCAACTTTATTTTGTTGGCAAACCAAACATTCTACCACAGACTTTTGAATAGAAGATTTAAGGCCATCCCAAAAAAATTCCTTCTTAACCCTGTGGTAAGTTTTTAAGAATCTAGAATGCCCTCTTAAGGGAGATGTGTGCAATTCCCTAAGAATCTTTTGTTTGAGTTGGGAATTCTTACAAAGGTATAAGCGATATTTGTAACATAACAAATCATCTTTCTAGCTAAATGTATCATATGCACTAGGATCTTGGTGCAACGTTTGAATGAGTTCCCACACTTCTTCATCATCCTTCCATTCATTCCTTTCTTTGTTTATCCAATCTAGTTGGATAATAGAAATGGCACAAATCAATGCTTCCACATCGTCATCCTTTCATGAGATTGCATCTGCAACAACTTTTTTCTTCCCCTTTATCTAGATGATTTCAAAGTCATAACCCAACATCTTTGTGACCCATTTTTGCTTCTATTCTTAAGATAAAATTTGTTCTAAAAAGTATTTACAACTATCATGATCTGTTTTTACCTTGAAGTGTCCTCCCATTAGGTAAGGTCGCCATTCTTAAGTGCATGTAGTATTGCCAACATTTCCTTCTCATAAGTAGCTTTCTGTAAATATTTACCTTTGATTGGACAAATTTCAAAAGAAATGGGTCTTTCTTTTTGAATTAAAATAGCACCAATTCCATTTCCTAAGGCATCACATTCCAAAATAAAGGTTTTTGTGAAGTGTGGCATAGCTAACACCGGTGCTTGGAACATTGCGTCTTTAATATGTTCAAAGGCCTTCGTTGATAATGTTGTCCAAGAAAATGCATCTTTCTTTAGTAATGTTGTTAGAGGTGTCACTATTCTCCCATAATTCTTAACAAATTTGTGATAATACCCTATCAATAGGAGAAATCCTCGCAAATGCTTTATGGATGTGGGGATTTTTAATTCCTTAATGGATTTACTTTTGCTTGGGTGTACCTTAACACCTTCATGAGATACAATATGACCCAAATATTCCACCTCTTGTATTCCAAAGAAACATTTGGAGGTTTTTGCATATAGTTGTTTCTCCTCCAATATTTTGAGCACTTCGTCAACATGTTGAACATGATCCTTCCAAGACTTGTTTTAGATTAGTATATGATCCAAAATTACTAACACAAATTTTCTAAGGGTTTGAAGATGAAATTCATCAAACCTTGAAATGTAGAAGGTGCATTTGTAAGTCCAAAAGGCATGACCAAAAATTCATAATGACCCTCATGAGTTCTAAATGTTGTTTTCGAATTGTCTTTAGTCTTCATTTTGATTTGATGATAGTCTAAACAAAGGTCTAACTTGGTGATGTAAATTTCTCCATGCAATTCATCCAAAGTTCATCAATGATAGGAATGGGGAATTTGTCTTTAATAATGGGCTTTTTGAGCTCCCTATAATGTGGACACATGTGCCATGGTCCATCCTTCTTGTGCACGAATACTATTGGAGCAGAGAAAGAACTTTGAATAGGTTGAATTATACCAGCCTCTAGCATTTCTACAACCATACGTTCAATTTCACTGTTTTGGGAATATGGATATATGTAAGGCTTGATGTTTATAGGAACACTTCCTGGAATCAAATGAATTGCATGATTATGATCATGAATAGGTGGGAGGCCTTTGGGAGTCTCAAATACACTAGAATGATTGTACAAGACTTTTTGGAGATATGGAGAAATAGATTATTCCAATGTGGGAACCTCTAGGGAACATAATTGTGCAATTATGCCTCATTGTTATTTCTCTAGAAGCTTTGTCATGTTGTTAGAGGTGATTAACTTTCTCGGTTTCCTTGTGATACCCCTTAATTCACCTTCCTTTACTTACGAAGAAAATTTCAAGAAACGTTCTTAAAAATTAAAAATTATCGTACCCAAATATTGTAGACATTGCACTCTTAGTACAACATCAACACCACCCATTTGAATGGAAAGCATTGGAATCTACAACACATATTCTCCCATGGACAACTTGATATTATGTCACTTTCCAGAGCAATTTATGGTTTCTCCATTTGCAACCATCACTTGACACTTTGGTGCTTGATATTGGAAGCAATTCAATTCCTTTGCTATATTATAATGAATAAAATTATGTGTACTTCATGAATCAATCAAAACTATTACCTTTTCTTCTTGATATGTCCTTCTATCTTGATAGTTTGAGGAGTGGTAATTCCAGCGATTGCGTTACAAGATATCGTCAGATTCATTTCTTCTTTCTCTAGGGGTTGTTCTTGGTGTGTATCCTCTTCTTTTGATGTTTCTTGTCCCTTTTCTTCCTTATCTTCACAATCTATGTTAAATAGTTTCTTCTTAGCACACTTATGAACTTTAGCGTATTTTTTATCACAACTGTAACAAAGCCCTTTCGTTCTTTTTTCTTCCAATTGTTGTGTTGTCAAACTTGTAGGTTGTGGAAGGCTAGGGGCAAAAACACTAACATCTTTATAGTTGTGAGTGGTAGGCTTCCTTTTTGCCATAATTTTTCTTTCATTTTTTCATGCCAACCTGGATGCATTCCCCAATGAATCAGGTTCCCAAAACCGAACCTCATGTTGGATGTTATCCTTTAAATTCCCTATGAACACATCAATCCTATGCTCCTATGGAATATCTTTTACCGTTATATTCAATTTTTGGATGTCTTGAATGTGCTCCACCATTGAACCCTTTTGTTTGAGATTTATCCATTAGATAAAAACGATGTTGCTTTTTGTATCCTCATAATGTGCTACCATTTCTTCCATAAAAAATTCCCAAGTGACAATTTGTTTACAAGAGCAAAGACATCAATACCAAACAAATTGATTAGGTTCCAAACATAAAGTTGCAATGCATACCTTTTGTGTGCTTTGCACATTATGGATCGAAATACTGCTCCATTTGTAGTATCCATGTTACAGGATCCTTGCCATCAAACTTCCTCCTATTAATCTTTGGAAGATGGTTGGTCTTTATTCCCACATTAGATTCTACGAAATAAAGACTAAAATTTATTTTGTTCTCATCACAAGTTTCCTTTACTAGCCTTTCACCATTAGTAACCATTTCTTATAGTAACTTTGTCAAATCTATCTTCAAATATTCCACGTCGCCTTTAAGTTTTGCTTCTATACCATCCATCTTAGCTTCCAAGCCATGCATATGATCTTCCATTTTGTTCTTTAAACCATCCATATTAGCTTTAGTTACTTTTTGTGAAAGCAAAATTTGTTGCACTTGGTCTCGCAATTTTGATATATCATGTTTCATTGCTTCCTCGTCTTCATGTGTCATAGTAGATATTTCAGGTTTCTTACTAGGTGTTTCTATTTTTTTTCCTCGGGTCATAAATGAATAATAATCTTGCTTCACAATTCCTATTGAATCACTTCAAACTACTTTCTCAAACAAGGCTAATGCAAATTAAAAAAAAAAAAACACACACCTTTTTTTTCGCTCTGTATGAGCATGATCTTGAAATGCCTATAATGCTGTATTTTCAGATCTCTAAGTTCATAAATCTCAGCCTGTGATAGCTCTCTGAGGCTTCTTTCAAACTTGATAAGTCTAATCTCAATTGGATTCCCAAAGAAAGGGTTATGACCAATCTCCCACAATGACCTAATTATAGACTAGTTCAGTAGAGCAAACTTGTACGACGCACTTGATCTAGGTCCGGGTGTGACAAAGGACCCTTCCAAGACGTTTACTTTCGCGATGTGTTAAATTAAATTTTTAAAAGAACATAAACGAATACATGTGCATGTTGTAAAGAAGAGGAACATTTCAATCATCAGCAACATAAAAACATAAGCCGTTGATAACGGAGTTCATCCAGGAGGGACTACGTCTTTGGGCCTTGGTATCAAGATGGTGTAGGCTACTGCATTAAGTGTTGTCAATAGTGATGATGTACATAGAGGAGATGTCGTTATCATACAAGTAAAATTCCCTCACATAGGAGTGCATCTAAGAGATGTTCCGCTACAAGAACTCTCAATCAAAAGACTCCTATCAGTATCACATAAAACTCATGCATGATGAGCATCCCGCCAACATGGCATGAAAGGGATCTCAATACAACATGGATGATGAAAAATTGAGTATGTCATCAACATACAATGAAGGGATCTCAAAACACAACATGATGAATCATAAAAATAAGTACATCACCCAGATAATTCTGCATCACATCAAGCAGGAATCATGAGACAAGAAATAGGATCCCACATCAGACATCAAATAGGAATATGTGTAGCACAATGCATAGCAAAAGAAGTACATGAACGCACTTCATATACCTCACAACCAGGGGGCCTTCTGAAGAAGCAGATGTCAAACTAGTAAAGCTATTTGTGCCATTGCTCTCACGACATCAATCACATGGAAATGGCTGTTCGCACATAAATTTTGACACCTACATTTCAGTTAGAAATGTCGTTGAAGAATTTGAAATTTCTGAATTTTGAGAAATTGAGAATCTCGAGCTTAAGGAATCTTTTAGATTCCCTCTAGATTCCTTAAAGATTCCCTCCTCTGATTCCTTTGAAAATCGGCTACTCAGATCAGGAAACTGATTGCACCATCAGGTTCATGTCATCGAGAGGTGTAAGATTGAAATAAATATTGTCCAATTTGGACACTGCAAAAATTTCACCCTCTTGGAAATTTCGCTCAGTCATGGTTCCACCTGCATAAAAAATTAATTAAAAATTAACTGCCTTGTTTTCCTATGTCTGCCCCTCGTTCTTCCCTACCTGGGCACACTATGCAAATGAAGGTTTATATTAAATTTCTGGTGGATTAACTGATGAGTTCATTGTCACACATTAGCTAACTAAAAATTTCGATGAGGAGGGGTCGGGGGATCAAATCCTGCCCCTCCCTATTTTGACATATTGCCATTTTTTTTAAAACCACATTTATGGTTTTTTGGGGGGGGTTGAGTCCTTATTTGGTGGCCCACCACATATCCTCCCCAACATATAAATTAAATGAGGGCGTTGTTGGTTGGCGCATAGTGTTGTTTGTTGGTTGACTATTTAAGGTTTCATATGAAGATTCATGGTACATGGGGCTGCCTGTTGGGGGCCAGCC
This sequence comes from Pinus taeda, assembly GCA_000404065.3. Classification (NCBI taxonomy): domain Eukaryota; kingdom Viridiplantae; phylum Streptophyta; class Pinopsida; order Pinales; family Pinaceae; genus Pinus; species Pinus taeda. The sequence continues at coordinate 96,580 of APFE031575031.1, read as the reverse complement.
CATGTGGTCTGGGTGGGTTCAATCCCCATTGGCCCCATTTTTAAACATGGCATGTGAATATGTATTGTGTATGATGATGTGGGGTCCCTCATATTTTTTCTCATAAGAAGACCTTTTTTGAAACTCCGAAATTTTTACCATAAGAGTCATTTTAACTGACTCACAAATTTGCCTAGAATTCTTCCTAGGTTGGCCGGAATCTGGTGGCCGGGTTCTATCGAAATTGTGGCCTCCTTAAGCCTGTCCAGTCAGCACAAAGTCAACCTAGCTTTGATTGCTTCTAACTTTCTCATCCAGACTCGGATTGATGAATTTTTAACACCACCACAATTAGGACAACGAGATCTATGCTCTAGTCCTGGTTTGAGCATAATCCAAACATTTTTATTTTTGAGCTTTCCTAAGTCCTCTTTTTCCTATGTGTGTCTCTCGAGCCTCGTGGATCAATCCTCCCCACTAAGGAGTTTTTCACCCTCTAAAAGCATGAAACAATCTACATCTTTTATGTATCTTCTTTGCATCACAAGCATCGTAAAAAGGTCTCGCTTCTATCTCCTTCACCTTTGTTCTTTGGAGCCTTAAGCGATGAGCTAACACGTGCGACCTTTGCAACCTATACATTGTTTTGTAATTACTTGCTTTTCTTAACTGACCAACTAATAACCCAAGCATCCCACACTTGCGACGAGTATATAACACATACTCGATGGTCAAGTTGACAACAAGATGGACACAATACTCCAGCTACAAAACAAGGCCAACATATCATTGTTGCTTCAACAAGCGATGGAAAACACATGATCACTATAACACATGATTTACAAACATAAGGCCAAACACTATTGTTTTTCTTTGACACATGATAGAAACACAACATCACTCTCACAGTTTATCATGTAACACAAAATAAGAGTAGACATCATTATTGTTGAACAAGTGTTGGAAAACACATCATCACTTTTACATTTTAAAATGAAACAAATGATTTACAAAAGCACGACCATGAAACACTAACATATCTAGAAACCATTTTTCACTTATCAATGTGAATGGGTCACCTCCTTGTGGCAATTTTTCTTGTCAAACAATTGTTTCAATTGGTTCAGGCATCGACACTTTGTCTTTAAGGCGTTGCTCTTTATGGAGCCTCAAACATGTGGCTCTTTGATGGACACTTCTGTCGCAATGACTGCAATAGGTTTTCCTCCTCCAAATTTTCTTAACCTGTTTCTTTACCTGCTATTGAGAGGGTCTTTCACACCTCATCCTTTTGTGTGCTGCCATTCTTTTCCAACACTTAGAAAAGTTGTGGTTATGTAATCCACAAAAGGTACATGTCTTTCGATACCATGTTTTACATTACATGATTGTAATCGAGATGAACATTAAAATGTCGAGAGTGGTTATAACTTTCCTTGCCATTTCTGGTGTAAGTATGGCGATGAGAGCTCACCTCAGCTCTTTCCTTGCAATGGAAACTACCATGGGATGATGGGGATGTTTTCCCATCATTCTCTTTCCTCAACCATTTCAACGATGTCTTAGACGAATCTGACACCTTTGAGCATTCTCCTTTAGTGTATCTGAAGCCTACAAATTAGGGTCTTTGAATATCCTCCAATGGTTGAGTTATGCCATGGTTATTAGCAACAAGTCTTCCTTCCTCCTCATTCCTTGTCATTGTAAGGAGCCTCATGTTTCTCCTTGTAATTGGGATCTCCACATCTCCAACAAAAATCATGCTATGTGATGATGAAACTGAAAGGAAATCAACATATTTTACCTCCTTTGTCGATTTGAAAAGAACTTACGAGGGCTTCTCATCACCTATTATTGTTGGTTCGCTAACTGTCTTAGTGTATTCCCCAACTTGCTTTCTAACATACAGAAGTTCTGCTTGATGGGGTAATTCTTCTACTTTGATGGGGTTAACAATGCCTTCGTCATTAACACCCAAACCTTTTCCTTCATACCCCATTTTCTTCATTAGTTTAGAGCCAATTCCTGTGGTATGATTTTCAAAAATAGCGAAACCATCATCAGGACACATACATGAATTTAGAGAACTACTTTTTACCTCACATGGGTCACATTGCAGCCTTTCCTAGGCCTCATCCTCTTCTTGCAATTGTCCTAGAAAACTTTTTTTTTCCTCTTTCTCTTCATGTAGATGAATCTTCAATTCAACATTCTTTGTTTGAACATTATGTTTGTTTTTCTTCAATTCTTCCATGGCCTCTTTTGTGGCTTGCAACTGAAGCTACAATCACTCCTTTTCCTCTATTTCTTTCTGTAGAGTTTCATACATTATTTCCACTCTTTTGGAAATTTTGAGCATGGTCTTGTACATCACTTTTTCATCCTCTGTTGCCCCACATTTTGTTATTCACACTGCAATTCACATCAACACAAATACCACTATGATACCACTTGATCTAGGCCTCGGTGTGACAAAGGACTCTTCCAAGACCTTTTAATTTCATGATGTGTCAAATTGCATTTTTAAAAGAATATAAATGAATGCATGTGCATGTTATAAAGAAGAGGAACATGTCAATCATCAGCAACATAAAATCATAAGCCATTGATAACTGAGTTTGTTCAGGAGGGACTACGTCTCTGGGCCCCAGTGTTAAGATGGTGTAGGCTACTTCATTAAGTGTTGTCAATAGTGATGATGTACATAGAGGTGATGTCGTTATCATACAAGGAAAATTCCCTCATGCAGGAGTGGATCCAAGAGATGTTCCCCTACAAGAAATCTCACTCAAAAGACTCTTATTAGTATCACATAAAAGTCATGCATGATGAGCATCCCACCAACATGGCATAAAAGAGATCTCAACACAAAATGGATGATGAAAAGATGAGTATCCCATCAACATAGAAAAAATGGATCTCAAAACACAACATAATGAATCATGAAAATAAACACATCACCTAGATGATTCCACATCACATCAAGAAGGAATCATGAGACAAGTTAGAAACATGATCCCACATCAAACATCAAATAGGGATTTGTGCAGCACAATGCATAGAAAAAGAAGTACATGAACACACTGCATATACCTTACAACGCCATCATTCTCATGACATCAATCGCATGGAATGGTTGCTCGCACATAAATGTTGACAACTGCATTTCACTTAGAAAAGTGGCTGAAGAATAGAATTAGAAAATGGAAAATCTGAACACACCATCAGATTTGTGGCATTGAATAGTGAAAAATTGATTGTCAAATTTATGAATTCTAAGAAATTGAGAATCTGGGGCTCAATGAATCTTTTAGATTCCCTCTAGATCCCTTAAAGATTCCCTCCTTCAAGTCCTCTCTAAATTGGCTACTCAGAGCAGGAAACTGACTTCGCCATCGGGTTCATGTCACCAAGAGGTGTAAGACCAACATAAATTTTTTCCAATTTGGACATTGTGAAAATTTCACCCTCCTAGAAATTTCGCTCAATCATGTTGCCACCTACAATAAAAAATTAATTAAAAATTAACTGCCTCATTTTCTGTTCCTGCCCTTTGTTCCTCCCTACTTGGGCACACTGTGCAAATGAAGGTTTATATTAAATTTATGGAAAATACACTAACAAGTTGGTTGTGGCACATTGGCTAAATAAAAATTTCGTTGAGGAGGGGTCGAGGGATGAAATCCCACCCCTCCTTATTTTTACACATTACTATTTTCTTTTAAATCGCATTTATGTTTTTTGGGGGGTTTGGGTACGAATTGGGTGGCCCACCCCATATCCTCCGTAACATATAAATTAAATGGGGGTGTTGTTGGTTGGCGCGTAGTGTTGTTTGTTGGTTGAGTATGTAAGGTTTGGTATGAAGGTTCATGGTACATGGGGCCACTCGGTGGGGGCGGACCCACATGGGCTAGGTGGGTTCAATCACCGTCGACCCTTCTTTTAAATATGGCATGTGAATACATATTGTGTATGATGGTGTGGCATGGTGGAGGTGGTGGCCCACAACCCTTAAATTTTTTTTTATTATATTTTTTTCATAAGGCCTTTTTTTAAATTCCAAAATTTTGACCATAGGAATAATTTTAACTGGGCCACAATTTCACCTAGAATCTGGTGGCCGGATTTTGTCCAAATTGTGGCCTCCTTAAGTCTGCCTAGTTAGGAAAAGGTCAACCCAACTTTGACTACTTCTAACTTTCTCATCCGAAATCGGATTGGTGAACCATTTGCATCACTGCGATCAGGATGATGAGGTCTATGACCTAGTCCTAGTTTGAGCATAATCCAAAAAATTTTGATTTTTGAGCTTTCTTGAGTCCTCTTTGTCCTATGTGTATCTCTGGATCCACCTGGATTAGCACCACGTGTCACTGTTTCGACCTTAGGTTCTAAAAATGATACCCAAAAAACTACAGTTTATTTCTTTTCTGTCACACTTTATGAAATTTCAATCAGATGTTCATGGAGAAAGTTATGAGGATCTTCCCAAGGTGACCAATTTGAGATCCATTTCGAGGGCCTACAAAATCGCTAAATTCCTTGGTTCATATCTACAAAAATTTAGTGAGAGAAGATTTGGTCACGTAGTTCATCACGATTTCATTTCAAATGGGTCTTAATTTCATCTTCTAAAGCTTCGTAGAAAAAAGCTATAGAGAAAATGCCACGATGTCTTATTTCAAGCAGCGAAACCCTAGAATCCAAAGTTCTGATAACAATTGTTATGCAACCAGCTCACAAATTAGAAGAAAGAGATAGATCAATCACTTAAAACATAACCTCTTTGAGGGGGAAACATTCCCATACATTACACAAATGAATAATTCTTAGATGATACAAATGACAAGACCTCCTTTCTATATATAGGAGTCTAAGGGGTCACAATATAATCAGAGCCAACATCACAATAATAATGTAAGGGCACAATAATAACAATAGTGGGCTTCTTGAGAGGGTTTGGGTTAATCAGCTATAGTTTTCTGCAGGTCGTTGTAACCACTGAACCTGCTACCGATGACGTCTGCTACTGTAACCATATTAACTCCACCTTCTATGCACAGGTTGACCTGTTGGGACCTCGAGGGAAATACAATTTGTTTTTCTACCGGTTGACGGCTTTCTACATGTTACAATGAGCCCACTCCCGATGCATTGTTTATTCTCCATAATACCAGCTAACCGAGGTGTCCGTCGTTCCAAGATGCAGCTATCGTCATGGATGATCTAGAGGCCGTTGATTACTTAGCTGACCCGCTGGAGGGGGTTCCCATTTGGCACACATCTTTCCCCACATAGGAAGGTATGTACAGTTCTGGACTCCCTGGCATTTATTCTCCATACTCCTACTCGGAACCATCATGGACCCAACAGGTGCTTCTTCTAGACGACCCCCTACCTGGCCAGGTCTCTCTACCCCCCTCACTCTCCGACAAACCTTGGTTTCGTGTCTGGCTGTATGAACCCTAACCCTAGTTTGGACCCCCCTGCGTCAAACTCGCTTTCCCGGCCATTTGCTTCCCCATCAGTTCCCTTAGCGCCTGCTAGTTATACTCCCTTTAGTACCACCGGCCCTCTTTCAGGTAGTTTCATGACCGTTCCACCACTTGACGGATCTGTCCCTGGGTTGGCAGGACTCCCAAACACCCCTTCACAAAACCCTAACCCTTCCCCTTCAACATCTGTTCATATTTCGAGCCAGGTTATCCCACAACCTCCTCCTCTTGCAGCTAAGAAGAAGCTTAAGTGTTACAAATCCAAGGCGGATGACATTTCCCTCAGATTAGAAAAAGACATTTAGTGGGGCAAGACAATGGATTTCAGCGACAGGGTCCTAGTCGGATGCATAAGAGGATGGAAATACAAGGTCACTCGCCTGAAATCATGCGCATCCGAGGTTTGGGGTCACCATCTGGTTGACATCCCCTTCGTGCAAACTTTCATGAGGAGATGGTTCACTTTGATATTCGCTCGTGCTGATCATACCAACTAGGTATTGTCCTCTTACTAGCAGTTTGACCATGCCCCGGTACTACTCAAGAGATGGACACCCCTTTTCGATCCTGAGATAGAGCAGATTGGCATCAGACCTATTTGGATTAGGCTACCTGGACTGCCCCTACAATAATAGTCTGAAGACATTTTCCGGCGGATAGGCAATTCTATTGGCACCTATATGGAATATGATAAGTCCTACCAGCTGACTGGCATGATGGCATATGGTCAGATCCTCATCAACTTGGACACCAGCGGAGGCCTTCAAGAGTATATCACGATACTATGGAGGGACACACCCCGCAAACAAATCATTGACTATGAAGGCATTCCTTATCGCTGCCGTAGATGTCACAAGGTGGGGCATTTATACAGGGATTGCCCACTCCTGCAGAAGAACAAAGATCTAGAACACACTGGAGATTTCCCCTCCTGGCAAGTAAATGATCTAGTCCTGGAGGGCTGCAATAAGGAGACTGGGGTCCCCCAAGATTCTCCTGATACAGTGGGAGCGGTCAAGGATCCCTCATCAAATAACTAGCCTGCAACTACTCCTCCAGCCAGCACCAATCACGCTCAGGACATCAGCTCGGACCCGGGTATGTTTCATACATCATTATCTCCCTCATATCGTGTGTTTGGCTTATCTTCTGTCACTGCATCACATTCCTGCATCGGCTCATCTCCCATTCTTTCATCGCTCTTCACCTCTGGGGCAATATATCGTTCCCTGGGTCATGTCTCATCCCCATCCCTATTATGCTCCCTTCCGCTCCCCTCTCCCATTTCCTCACCCTATAATCCATCCCTCCCATCCTCCTCCCTCCCACTTGGAACCTTACCCTCCCCCCCCACTTCCCCCCAGTACACCCTCTGATCCAGATCGAGGGATAAAAGCGATGATGCGATCGGACTAGAACCTGAAGCTACCCATGTCTCTCCTAAGACATCCAGGGTTCGACCCTCCTCACTCACTAAATCCAGACATGCAGTTGGAGAAGAAGTCACCCTCGGGCGACAACAAACTATCCTCAGGGCCGTTAGAGCTAGGAATGGCCCATAGTTGCATCCCTCATGAAGATTATCTCCTTCAACTGTAGAGGGTTTTCTAGTCAACCCAAAAAACTAGCTCTTAAAAGGCTGCTCACTTCATCTCAGGAAGACATTATATTTTTACAAGAAATGCTTTGCTTGGTGGAACCCCTTATACACACTCTTCATGCTTGGATTCCTAATTGGATCATTAATGCCCTAGATGTGTCCGGGAGATCTAGGGGAATTGCTATCAGGATCTGTAACAAAACTCTGGAGATTAGGAACACATGGGGTGGCAGGGGCTACCTTGGCATGGATATTTTTGCCCGCCCCCTAGAGATGGAATTTCGCATTATAAATGTATATGATCCCTATGTTGATAGGGCTAGTTTCTGGAGAACCTTTCTTGAATCTTGTCTCCTACAGGTGGACAACATCATTGTAGGAGAAGACTTAAATTTTTCTCTGGGCTTCAGTGAATCTTGGGGTCACTCGGCCCATGTGGACAGTTTATCTGATACCACCTCTTCCCTTCTGGAGGAACATCAGTGGGTGGACATTCCCTCCACCAAGATTTAGTATACTTGGACGAATAACCACAGTGGCGATAATGGTCTCGCCAAAAGACTTGACAAATTCCTCATCAAGGAGGCTTTCCTAAACTATCTTCCTCACATACATCAATTGGTTGGTACTGGAGGCATCTCAGACCATAGGCCAATATATTTGGAATTGGCAGATGTAAATCAGAGGATAAGGAGCCCATTCAAATTCAATTCCTCTTGGCTTAAAGATCCTTCATACATACAATTGGTCACTAAATTCTAGCAGAACAACCCCATACTGGACAATGAGGATCATACTGATGGTTCCATAAGGAAATTAACTGAACTTAAGAAGGTCTCAAAAATGTGGGCTCATAAAAAATGCATAAATGATGACAAATCTCTAAGGGAGGTAGAGGAAACTATTGCAGCACACGAGGACATCACAGATGGCACCTTTCCCATGACTGAGAGTAAAGAACTTAACATCTCTCACATTAAGAAGCGCTCTCAAATCCTCGAGGAGAGGGAAGAAAGTTGGAGACTCAGGAGTAGAGTGATTTCGCTCACCGAAGGAGAGGACAACAATAAATTCTACCATAATTTTGCTAATGCTCAAAAAGCTATTAATACTATTTGGGCATTGAACAATGAGCAGGGACATTTAGTGTCATCACAGAAGGACCTAGCTAGACTTGCCATTTAACACTTCAGGAACATCTATAAGGCTCCCTGAGCTACGAACTTGTTGGAGATCATGCAAATAGCTGAACACTTCCCCAGATTCGTACATCAAGAAGATACAGAAGATCTATTGAAGAAAGTAATGATGGAGGAATTAGAAGCAACACTAAAATGGTTCAAGAAAGACAAAAGCCCTGGCCCTGATGGATCGACCATTGAATTCTACATTGGTTTCCTTTAAAAACTGGGGGAAGACCTGCTCAAGATTGTGGAAACTTGCAGAAGGAATGGTACAATTTCCTTGGCCATTAAATCTACCTTCATTGCCCTCATCCCAAAATCAGATAATCCCTCCTCCTATAACGATTTCCGGCCCATTTCCCTTTGTAACTGTCTATACAAGATTATCTCCAAGATAATTGTTAATCACCTAAAGCCTATACTCTCACGAAAAATATCATCTGAACAGATTGCTTTCATGCATCAGAGACAAATCCATGAATCTATTGCCATTGCACTGGAGCTCCTCCATACCTTGCAAATTAAAACACAGAAGGGTATGATATTGAAGGTAGGCCTCTCAAAGGCTTTTGATAGAGTAGACTGGCTTTATATCAGGCTTTTGCTAACCCATCTTGGCTTTCCTTATGAATTTATAAAATAGATTATGGGTTGTATTACAGATGTATCCTATAGTGTGTTACTCAATGGGGAAGCTACATCTTTCTTTAGTTCAGAGAGAGGACTCAGGCAGGGATGTCCACTCTCACCCCTACTTTTCTTAGTCATCATGGAAGGATTAAGCAGGGCCATAACTACTGCCCATGACAAGAATCACTTGACAGGCATCAAGATAGTAGATAATTTTTTCCTTATCCACTTATTATTTGTTGATGACATACTCATTTTATTAAATGGAAGTATTGGAGACACTACAGCCCTCTAGAACATTTTCAATCTGTTTCAACAGGCTACTGGGATGTCGATAAATAACAGTAAATCCTCAATTACTTCGTTGGGCTGCTCCCAACATGAGATATTATATACAACACAACGCTTTCCTTTCTCCACACAAAACCTAGCAGATGGGTTTAAATACCTGGGCTTCAGATTAAATCCTCTTGGTTACAGGATAGCAGACTAGACATGGCTCATTGTGAAAGTGGAGAAGAGACTTCAAGTATGGTACCATAAATACTTATCTCGGGCTGGTAGGTTAATACTTATCAAAGCAGTAATAGAAGCCACTCCAGTCTACTGGATGACCTTGGCATGGATACCGAAAGGTATATTGAACAGATTAGAAAGTATTTGTTCCAGATTCCTTTAGAAAGGTAATCAACAGGGCAGGATATTCACCTGGGTCAAATGGGACACTATAGTGAAACCCAAGAGCTAGGGAGGATGGGGCATCAAGAGACTGGACCTCTTCTCAAAAGCACTAGCAGCCAAGCTTGACTGGCAGCTCATCACCAGTAATAGTCTCTGGTCCCGTGTAGTTGAATTAAAATATATCTAACTCATGAATATGATGGACTGGATTAGACAGTAATAGGGAACGAGGAACAACATCTCCAATATATGGAAAGCAGTCATCAGTTCACTTCCCCTACTACAGGATGGTATTACGTGGCGCATTAAGGAGGGAAATGCTGTACGTATCGGTTTGGACCCATGGGTAGGATATGGTAATGCCCACATATTACCAGCAAACTTAATACGACATCTACATGATAGGGGGATCATTCACATAAAACATATTGGCAACAGCATGAACTCTTCATTTCTACAGCAGGCATGGAAAACAACTCAAGACTTGGAAATCCCTAAGCAGTGCCGGCAGGATTGGAAGAGCTACATGGATGCACTCACCCAAGCACACATCTATCTCACTGAAGGGCCAGACGAGATCATTTGGGCTTTTGCTAAACACGGGGTTTATTCGCCAAAACAAGGCTACATTAGACTGATGGAACCTCACAAGCCCCAGAGCATACTTCTGACATGGAAACAACTATGGAAGCTCAAGGCAGCCCCTCGCTCACATTTATTGATGTGGAACATCCTCTTTGACAAGATCACCACCGGCGCTAATCTAATGAAAGGATCGTTTCATGGCCCATTCTGGTGCCACCTTTGTCGAAGCGAAGAAGAAAGCACTGAACATCTTTTTCTTAAATGCCCCACATCCATAGAATATTGGAACTCCATCATTTCTCATTACCCTCCCTTAAAAAATTGGAATGGACATAACATCATGGATGCTTGGAATACATGGTGCACTAATCATAAGGGAAAATCCAAGAGCCTACCCTTGCTTTCCTTCTGGTCACTATGGATTACCAGGAACCAAGCTATTTTCAACAAGAGATCACCCCATTGGCCTATGATCCTGAATCATACCATTGCATATTTTGATCTCCTTCTTGAGGAAGCCCTCAGCACCCCTCCCCGATCTAACATTGCTGAAAACATTGACAAATATAAGCCCTGGGCATATTTTGACAGTTCTGCGTAGGAGGTTGGATGTGGGGGTGGTGCTATGCTTCACCTTAATGATAATCATTTCTACAAGATCCTGATTAACCTAGGCAGAGGAACCAATAACTTCGTTGAACTTTTCACTGCAAAACATATTATCCACTTTGCATTAGCGAAACAATGCAGACATTTACAGTTGTTTGGTGACTCATAAATCGTATGCAATTGGCTGAATGATGCATCTCATTGCAATGCATTTACATTAAGGCACATATTAGATGAATCTAAAAGATTGATATCATCATTTGACTCCTTTGTCTGTTGACACATTTACAGGGAGCTCAACTCAGAAGGCGACAGCCTATCCAAAGAGGCAGCGCATAGACATGGGGACAATTGGTTGATCCAGGAGGAGATAGATGGGGTCTACTACCAGCACTATCACAGACGCTTTGATGATCTTGGTGTTTAAATGGCTGGGAGCCCCAATATATATATATATTATATATATATATATATAATATATAGATATAGATATATATTGATTATATTGTATATATTGCATATATTTACTTTGTTTCTTGATACTGGTACAAACTGATCATGATACCATAGTAATATCTCTCTGTGAAGAGATGGATATATTTTGACCTAGCTCACTATTTTAACAAGCAGATATAGATACAATACAGTAGAAACCAGAACTCCCTGCGTGGAGACTTAACAACTCCCTTTTTTATCATAATTTTATGTGATTTGTCAGGAAACTACCTCCATCTGAATGCATCATCATCTAAAAAATGTAATTTCTTAAATTAATAGAAATTATGACTTTTTTCCAAGGGAAAAAAAACAATAGTGGGCTTCTATGGGGCACAATAATAGCAATATGGGGACAACATGGACACAAAAATAACAATAAGGGGTACAATGAAAATAATAATAAGGGAATACACTAGTATTATAGGGAACTAACAACACATATTTCCCACAACCTATAATATCAAAATGCATGTAGAAAAAATATGGCTCAAAAGCCTCGTAGGCAACTAATCTTGATGATGTCTGGGATAACACAAAATCATGTGGGCAACCTTACATAGAAATCAACTGATACAATATGGCACTCTCATAGTATACCGTTGCACACAGATAAGGACTATATTAATCCCTGTGTGTGGCATACTACAGGTCAAACTCTCGACATGGTGCTCAAATTCAGCAAGTGTCTCAACTATGATGGGATCAACCATCTCTTGTTCTACTGCTACAATAGATCTAATATGTATAAGTTGTGGTTATTCCTGTCGTGACGACATGCCTATTTGTCACATAGGTCCAATATTTGCATGTGAAACAAATAGTTAGCCTTTGATACATAAAAAAGAAAAAGAAAATGTAAAATCCACAAATAAAAATAAAAATTCCAAAATGACATTTTTTTTACTTGCATTTACCCATTGGTTGCCTACAAGTAACACAAGTTTTGGGTCTCTGCAGAAATTAAGTCTATCATACAGGTTGTCCTTAATCATAATCAGTTTCACTTGAATCCATATGAATAAATTATGGGTAAAACTCATCATAGGTGCTTCCCCATAATGAGATATCAAGTCGACCTATTTCCCCATATGAGGCACTATAGGTCCCAGAAACTCACAGGGGATCTGCTGAAGATGAAGTAATGTTATCATCTCTAAAGCGAAAGATACAATGATATAACCATATGCAAGGTTATTCAGTCATATTATCTTTTCTTAGTTGATTTTTTCTTTCATATTCACCAAAATGCCTCTGGATTAGTTGAAAACAATAGGTTCCAAGAATTCCAAAGCATACAACATTTGGGACTTGGTGACTAGATTTAAAGCAACACTGTCAGCCGACCGAGTGATAGTAAACAATATTTTCTTGAGGGGAAGTTGAATGACATTATTTATTTAATTTTACCATATTTAGTTTGTTATGTGCATGGTAGATAATGGATAGTTATGTAGTTTCTCATTGTCTCACTGCCTCTCCTCATGCCAGATAATGAAATGGGAACCCCTCTATGAGAAATACCTTTCAAGAAGTATATGTCTTCAAAATTTATCTTCGTAATATGTTCTCCAATCCTAAAGAAGTATCCCTGTATGCCCCAGGCTCTAACCAGGTACTTTAGTAACTCTATCTAGGCCCTCATACTCAAAATCACGAAGAACTTTAGAAGCCCACATTTTCACAAAATGTTAACCATTGTCTGGTCATTGGTAGCAACCACATCCTCAACATCTTGCTACCTTTCTCACTAGATTAGAACAATTTTCGCTTCGATAAAACACCTGCAAATTACACGAAAAACACCTAGAATTAACGAGATGAAGAAATTTGGGGGAAATTTAACTTTAGTCAAAATTTTGAAACACTTTTTGCATCCACCACACAATCTACTCTTGAACAAAGTGACCCATCACTCTCACCCTCACTTGTGAGTGCACTGGTTCACCTTCATCAGTATTAATTTTACTGACTCATCACACCTCCCAATATAGGAGGATGGTGATTCGCTGAGGGTGACTTTTTAAACCTAAAACCTAAAAAACATTGCCAAAAAATGTGTGAAACAAGAAATTAAAACCTTAAAAATGAATAGAAAGGATATCTCTCCTACCTAGAACTAACAACACTTGAAATGCCCCATAGGATTGACTGCAATCAACTACTCAAGGTTGGAGCTAAAATACAACTCAAAGCTCACTCAAATGGGTAAAATGAAAATGGTAAGAAATGAAATCATTTTTTTGACTCATTCTTTTAATATAATTTGATATTTTTAAATCCTTTGACCTAATTTTACCATATATAATATATTTTTAATGTTTTTTGGTGGTCTAAGGAGGCTAAAAGGTAATTGGAAGATGTAATGCAAATTATAAAATGAGTGCACTTTTATCACTTTTTTGGGCTTGTTAAACTTACAAGAAAGGAACCTTCTCGAGTCCTCTTTTATCTCTTTTCAAACTACCAAATATTTCCAAGCACTTACCTTTTAGAACTTGTTAAAGTAAATGAAAGGGTATCTTTCGAGTATAATTTTAACCCTTTTCCGGACTAGGATAGACTATTTATGAAAAATGAATACTTTAGTTGCACATGGATAAAAGGTCCTCCTAGGTATTGTTTTACACCTTCTAGGGCCCAAGAGACTAAATTTATAAAAGGAATGTTTTGGATTTTTCTTTTTTGCCTCTTTTTAAAACTATCTAAACATGAAAAAGATGTTGATTTACACTTTCGTCGCACTCGTAATACTATTTAGAAATGTTGTAATCTTCAAGAATGACGAGACTGAACCACTCCTTCTCATGGTTCATTAAAAATACTTAGAAGGATTCATCTAAAGGATGAAATTATAGACCAAGCATATGTTATCCTCCTCAAGCTTATAAAAAATAAAGAGGTAATGGTCATAAATGATTGGGAAATTGGGAAGATAGGTCATCAAACCTATTAATGGAAGCAATTTGCTATTGAGCATAACACTCTTTCACTTCATCTTCATGACTCTTTCGGGCAAGCAAATATGCTTGCCTCTTTGTTTAATCACACATTATTAAAAGCCTCCATAACCGATTTTGAGTCAATTCTAATAACTCCATTAAGTTTCATTGATATGTTCAAGAGAAGTCCCTCAATTGAAATTTTCTACAATACCTCAAGCCTTCTTTCATATCTATCGCTCCTTAACCAACTTTTGATCATCATTATTCTATCTCAAATCTTGATATCCATTTCATGTCATTTATGGGGGATACATTAAGGCCCTATTGCAATGGGTATTTTCATGTTGGCATCAACTCATTATCTAGGGAGTTGACTTAGAAAATCCCTTAAGATACTTGAGCTTGCATACCTCAATGACAAGTTTCCTTACTTTCGACAACATGTTTCATTATTGGCCTTCGAATGAGAGATTTTATGTGGTGTTCGAAATCATCTCATTCATTCACACCTCATATATTGTGTTGTAGTACCTTGAGCACTAGTTCATCTCATGTCTATTAACGGCTTATATTATTGGCTAATAATTATATTTTGTCGACCATGTTTGACTCCAACTCATTTATTCAGAAATGGTAACCTTGTAATATCGAGTGATGAGGTAAAAGACTCCAGATCTAGTTTGATCTATCCGAGTTAATATTTTATGATTCATACTAGATCACATAGCAATATGGCTATGAACATTCAGAAATTCATCCAAACATGCATCCACCATTTTTCATCACTGGATGTGACTTTGAATATTTTACATGTAAATTAGCATATATGTTGAGTTTGGGTATGCCTACCTCCACAATGATATCAATATTATTACATATTGTAATAGATGATGATCCAAAGAAACCTTTTCTTGGTCCAGACTTGTCACAAAGTAAATAAATTCAATCCTTGGCCACTTCTTCTGACTCGTACATTATGGGGAAATTTATTACAATTCATTTTGTCACATTTCCTCAAATCGTCTAGAAAATAAATCAATCAACATCGTGGGCACCTTGAAATCATCCCTTTGCAAAGCCTTAAGCATTATCTCTCCAAAACTCCTAATAATTTTGGGATTAAAAAATTGAAAATTTTAGACCCACCACACTTATCCTTTGAACAACTTGCATTGTTTCATGTTGTACACTAAGGAACTATGCTGACCAACACATGTTTCCTTTGCTATAGGTGTAATGACCTCTAGAATTCGATAAGAAATAAAAATAAAAAATGAAATCTTCTCTTTCTAGAAGCTTATACGATATTTTAAATCATTCACTATTGCTTGAGACGTCAAACTCCTATGTTTGGGGTGTTATCTCTTATCACTAGAGATTATCGTCCCTTATATGTTGATCTAATTCCTAGATTGGTAAAATACAAACTACCCTATTTACCCTATAAATTCACTACCTCCTCACATGGAGTCTAGGTCAACTTTTGGAGACTCTTAGCTATGCCCTGATGCTGCTAATTTGTACCTAGGGATCTATTATCATCCTTGAGTTTTTATTGAAGGTTTTGCTTTTGGCTAAGGAAGGAAAAGTTAGGTGGGTGACATCTATATGGTTAAGATATGTAAAGGGGTTGTAATTTTCTCCTACCATTAATAGAAAAAGACTTGATTTCCTATACTTATGTCTACTTGATGAATATGTATTTCAATGCATTCTTGGCCCATTAATTAGAGATATTAGTCTATGTTATTTGTATCTTATAGTTCTCTTTGTTATTATAATTGTTTTGCAGGTTCCACTTATAGTCATTGGATCTGAAGTTGTATCTTACAAGCTAAGAGAAGAGGAGGACTTTAATTGGAATCCTAGTAGGCCTTTCCTCCATGTTATAATTTCTCTAGGGAAATCACAAGTCTTTTGTTTTTGTTGTTTCTAGATCAAGCCACTAGATCAAGGGAGTTCACTTTTGTCTACATAAGAGAATTTTATGTCAAACATCTGGAATTAGTAGTCTTCTCTAGGTTGAGAAGAAAAAAAAAATCAAGAATCTCAATATTTCAATGAAGGAAACATAACCCTATATATAAACAAAATTATTATCAAATGAGGTTTCTACTTGATAAAATAGTCCATAATGTGAACTTCAAGAGGAATTCCTAAATTCAAACCTACTTGCATAAGGGATTATTGGTAATGCCTTATAAATATATGTATGGATACCAAGAAAATAAGTTGGTAATCATGACAATTTGTTTCCAAGATGATAAATTAAGAAAAACTGGATGCCCATGTAGGTGAGAAAACTACTAAATAGGTGGTATGCTTGTAATATGGGATGGAATATCCCAAAAGGTAGGATCGAAAGAAAATTAATCACAAAATTAACAAAGAAAGTAAATAAATTAGAGATTATGCTATTGAAAATAACAATAATAATGAATTGTTGGTTACCCCAAGGAGTCAGGAAAATATGAAAGCATCTAGGAATAGTGATGAAAACATTATATCTATGAAAAAATGGTAAAACATGAATTTGATTAAGGAAAACAAATGGATTCGAAACCATTAATTCCTTAAAAGGAACTTGCAACAGACACTAAATTGGAAAAGAAATACTTTATGGCTTGGGCTTGAATTATGAAATACGTATCAAGTCTATATGGATTACATATTAGTATGGATGATTGGGCCAATTTTATTATTTTATAGTATGGTCTATATAGTAAAGAGTTGATGGATTAATTAAATCAGTAGTTAACCAAAGGTTGGGGGACCAATGTGCTAGGATAAACCGTGAAACGGGCTAATGTTGAATGGTATTGAAATTGTGAAAAGAAGATAGTCATGGGACACCCTTAGGATAATGCAAAAGTTATGGCTGAAGGATGCAACCAAAAAAAAAAATATTTTAACATAGATTTTTCTAGTTGATGTATTGCTAAAATAGAAAGATATAGATACATGGATATATATGTGTGAGATGTTATAAATGAAGGAATATGAATACATTAAAATAAGGTGTCTCAAAGTACTTGATGTGCATGATAATGAAAGCGGGAAGAGATCCCATAGTTATATATGGGACAAAATATCCACAACTTCATTAATAACCTAAAAAGGCAGGACAAACTGAAAACTCAAGGAAGTGAGTTAAAGGAATGGTGTAAATGTGTGAAGCAACATTTTATTGTTTCATTTGAAAACTAGAATATATCAAACATGAAATGACATGAAAGGAAATTGATAATTTCTTGCCTGTAAATATTGTGGAAAAAATATTGGATAACGTCCATGTCCCTTGACATAGCTAGTGGATCAATCTATAAAAAGCATTATTATTCCATGCGATACTGATGAAGTTAACCTTGTGGAGTGCATGTTGATAACCTTGTTGAGTGCACGTTGATGACCGTTTATGAGGTGAATGAAGGAAAATGGAAAGCACCTATTTGACATACATGGAAACATGCTAGGAAATGAGGGTGGATTTAAAACAAGAGTAAATTTTACTCTAAAGTTGATCCATTGTTCAAAAGTAAAATACTAAAGGAATTTCCTTCCCAGTTTTAGAAAAGAGGGAATTGATGAAACACTGAGGACAATGTTTAATTCAATGGGGGAAGATGTAACACCCTTATGTCATTCTTTTCTAGACATCACTACTTTTAGAATTTTAAATTATTGTTGAACTTAATTGCTATGGAAACGAGAATGGAAAATATGTGATGATGTAATTATGCTTTGTTTTATTAAATTAATAAATGATATTTCTCAGGAATACTCTATAAATGGCATAAGTGTTTTAGAAGGCTTCTTACCAGGCTAGGAAAATATGTTAGTGGTTAAAGTCCACATGTTGGGCCTTCCCTAAAGTCTCCTAAAAATCTGTAGTAGAACATAGTTGAAAGCATATTAAATGAATGGGAGAGAGAGATTATGTTAATCAATTAGCTATAGAGAAATTTCCAATGGGGCGAAAATTGGAGTAAAGAATAGTGGGAGAGAAAGTTGTGTTTTAAAGAAAAATAAAAGAATCGTTTTTGAAAAATAAAAACAAAAGGTTCCTAGTCAAAATGCTAGTAGACTTTAAAGGAGGATGTTGCTAAAAACTTGTTTGGAAGAAATATATAAAATAAACCAGTTAAGAATCAAAGGGGTTGTTAGTTCCAAGTGAAAGAATGTCTTAGCTTGAGGGGGACTATTAGAGACAATTCATGGTTGGGATGAACATGCTCTATTCCCAATTATTCCCTAGGAAGAACTAAGTTTAGAAGAAATTATGTTTCTTTATTTTCTGAAATAAAATTTTGTTTAATTCGTCGTTATGATTCTCATTCGTTTAATGATATGCATTAATAGAACAAAGAAAATGATGCACATTTGTATTTCTATAGCACATATTACATTTATGCTTTCATGGTTTATTTATTTCCTTTGTCTTAGTACTAAACGTGTATAAACCTATACATGCATTCATGGAATATTAAAATTGTGAGTTGATGAGATATGTCATTATTTAGTGAGAAAATAACTTTTTTATACCCATAATTTATGGATGCATAGGAAAATGAAATATTAATAAATGGAGAATGAGTGGATTATGATGATTTAATATGTAAGAAGCACATCGACTGAGAAAAAATGGACTTGTATAGTGGAAAATCCTAACATTGTATGTATATAGTAACAGAAATTGATTTAAAAAATTTGACTATGCAGAAAATTGGAAATTAAAATCATTATGGTATTGACATTATTGTGATAAGAGGAAACAACATAGATTGTGCATTCAAAGAAAGAGAAATTGACAAATAATGAGATAAATGTATGGTTATGTAGGTCGTTTAGTTGTTAGAAAAATGTTCCTCTTTAATTATTGTTGTAATAATTCCATATTGGGACATGTGAAATAAATGACATTCTATAGTAACTCCAACTAGGTTCTATATATCTCCGTTGATATAACAACTAATTCTAAGTTATACACAATTCGACAGGAACATATACAGGTTTTGATAGTACATGATTGGTTGATTTAACTTCTACTAAACATCATGCAAGTATTTTGTGAAAATAATGGAATGATGTTAAAATATTTAAACTGGAATGAAACATAGGAAATACATAATATTTCTATATAGTAATTGAAAAAATTCCTATGGTTGTGAGCTTGGTTTTGTTTTGTATGAAATGAAATTCCATTTTCATGTATGCATATATAAAATTTGTTTCCTACCTCAAGTATCAATTAATACAAAAATATTTATATTGTGAAAATGGAAGTTAAGTGTTCAAGTTGAAGAAGAAAAAGCAACCCTTTATGGTATATATACAATATGAAGGGACAAACAATTTCTACATGAACTAATGTCATAAAAGGAAGGATACATAATCATATACATAGAATAACTATGCCATGTACAATCAATGTAGTACATCCATGAGAATGATGAACAATTTCAATAATCAAATAAGAAACTATAAATTGCACATAACTCGTTTTACAAATCTATAAATTATCAGTATATGCAATCATAGTTATAGCTATTAAAATTGCTAGCAAAAATGAATAGAAGATGAGTAGAGCCTTTCAAATAAAAGGAACATCTATAGTCTATAGAAAATCCAAGTGGATATATACTTTGTTAGCTTAGGGTATGTTTGTAAAATGATACCAATTATACAAGTAATTTCTCAGTGGATTCTATGGCAAGTTCATGGCTCGTAAAGATACAACCAATTTTATACAATGCATCTAACCTTGTAAGTGCTAGAAATCAAAAGAGAACTATTACAAAATAATATTAAACTATGTTTATAAGAAAATTATACAATCCCAGAAAATGTATGAAATATTTTAATAAGAAATGAAAGATATTTATGACAACTAATAAGTGACACTAGGGAAATATTGAATGCATAATAAATAATATTTTATAAATATATGTCACTATAAATATAATAATCCACACCTAATATCTTATATGAATTGTACCAAAGTGAGTTCTTTTCAAGAAGCGATATGGTGACTTGAAGGATGCTTACTTTATTGTTTCAATAGATAGATTCATTACCCTTTTCTCTAGACCCCATACTAGGAGAAATTAGGTTGTTGTGATCAAGCTAACTCTTCATTGTGCATGCTTAAAAGATAGTTGGCGTAAAGAGAGAAGTTCATGAGGTGAGTGATTTACATCTCTTTCTATGGGTGAGAGTAGAAATGATGGATCATAATTGAGTAATTTCTATAGTTCTATTCGCAAACACCGCACACACTATAGTATCTAGATCAAAGTGACTAGTGGGTTAGTGGTTTTGTTTCTCTCCCTATGGATCAGGATTTTATATGAAGAAAATATGGGAGAGTGGAAAATAGAATTAGAATATCCACTTTATTGATGTCAGTTCCCCAAAAAGCTATTTTTGACCAAGTGGTTCTGTGGTGAATCAGACAAACGAGCCTTGTTAGAGTTTCTCGAAGTCCTAGAATAAGAAAGCTCACCCAGGAACCCAGGAACATTATAAGATTCGTTATTATATTATCTGCATCTCCCGAAAGCATTCAGAGAAAAATAGGAGGTATTTATCTAAAATTCTTTTAACAGGACATTGTTCAGATGCTTGGAAGCACCATATTCAGAAATGGTAATGCGTGACCTCCATGAAGGACTAGCCAGAAGAAATTTCACGAGCGACACTATTACAAACAATGTTATGTGGGTCAATTTATATTGGCACACACTTTTCAAAGATGTTGACTCTTATGCATGTATGTGTCTGGTTTGTAGAAATGTGTCGGCTGAGAAAATAAGTCAACTACCCCATTACAACCCATCAATGTATAAGAACGATTGAAAAATCGGGCTTAGATGTTATCGACGAGATAGTTTCGCACTCATCAAAGAAAAAATACTATATTCTAACTGCTACATATTACTTCACGCAGTGGATAGAAGCGATTATACTCAAGCATGTGAATGATCAGGAATCATAAACTTCCTCAGGTAAAATATTATCACCAAGCTTGCCATTCTAACTTCACTTGTTTTTTATAATGCACAATATTTCTCATTATTTAAAATTTAGGATTTTGCATTAGAAAATGACAACATATTGAAAAATTCAACTAACTACTACCCACAGAGAAATGGTGTTGTTGAGTTGACCAATGAGAACCTTATTCACATCATTAAAAAGGTCATCTTCTCTGAAAAAAGGAATTAGAACACTAATTTGGTGAATTCCCTATGTGATGATAGTGTCACAACTAGATCTTCTATGAATACTTCTCCTTACTTCTTGGTGTACGCAAAAGAAGTCATCATACCTCCAAAAATTTACCTTCCTACCCTTCAACTTTCACACGAATCTTAGGGTAAGCCTTGTATCTTGCTTTAGAGTAGGATAGACACTCTCGTGAAGTTACAGGAAGAAATAAATAAAGAAAAAGAGAAAATTTATCTTCACTAAAAACATATCAAGAGATTGCTTGATAAGAGGTTTGCGGGGAAAAGTGAATTCAATGTGGGTAACCAATTATTAAAGTGGGAAACATACTATTAAGAGAAGGGGAAAGACACTAAGTTCTAGTCCATATGGATTAGACTGTTTATTGTTCATGAGAAGCTTGGCCATCAAACCTATCATTTTAGAACATTCGATGGGAGGACTAACTTTGTTCCTGTAAATGGCCAAGATTTGAAACAATATTTTCAATGATATTTAGGGATGTACCGTATCATATGTACATAGTCCCTTGTTTTGTTTTTTCATCATGTTTAGTCTTTTCATTTTGTATGTTCGTTCATGTGAAAAATTTTTGTGTGTAAGTGTGCTTTTGGTTTCAATGTATGTGGGAGAATTAAAAAGAGATTTGTGACACTGTAACATTTGGCTAACCTTTATCCCTTCTTCTTTGCCTTGGTTACAACTTTTGGTCGATGATGTTCTGATGGAAATTATAGTCCTTGCATTAGGAAATCTTTGTGTCGAACCATAATACCCATGTTTATTCCAGAAATATCACATCTACACTCAGTTTTTTATGTTTTAGTGTTTTCCACAATGATCCGATAAAGTAGAGAAGGAAAAGGGGAAAACGTTAATGAGGATACCAATGTGAGAGGTTTTATTTATGATTCTTTGAAGGAACAACATCTTACATTCTCAATAAGTCTCGATCCCTCTTCCAATGCATGAAATAATGAATGTTGAAGCAAAGTCCTATTTAAAAATATAAATAAAGTGTGATAGAAGAGAAAGGCTTACCGAGCAGGGAGGTGAAGCAAGTAACTTAGCTGAGGTATTGTCCAAGCTCACTGGGATTGATGCAATGCTTGTTCTCTTGAAATGACTCTATCGGGGTACTTTCATGGACTACTCGAAGAGGATCAATGCCAAATATGGAAAACCTATTCTTTGAATATTATAATCTCACAAATAATAATACCCTTCTCCTGAATCAAAACATTGTCATATGGTTGGCTTTTCGATTACATTCAAATAAGAAAGGAAGAATTTGGTGATGTTTATAAGCGGGGAAATTGGGGTAGCCAAAGCAATCTACATGATAAATTAGTACTTCTTGAGGAACTAGACCCACCACAAAAAGTTTGACCAAGGGAGAGAAGTTAGAATTCAACCAAAGTGTTGCGAAGTGTTGTCATTACTACAAAAACCTCCAAATTTTCACCTACATCTAAATTTTGGAGCCTAATTTGACATTACATACTATTATTGCAAGCATTAAGAGTCATTACATGTGTTTTCTTTGAGTATCTTAGTCTCGTTCGGAAGAAAATAAAACAGTCATCGTTTAGCATGGAAAGCATTGCATATTGTACAAATGAAGTTTTGGTTTTTTTCAAGGGGTAATATTCATGCTAATGAATCATTATTATCATGAAGACATGTATCTCACTCATTACCAAAGTTTCAAGGATTATCACGCAAGTGTTTTCACTATCGTGGTAAACTGTACCTTTAGTGACGCACTTGGGGGATGTTGTCACATTGTAATCGCATTGAGGGGATTATGTTGTTCATTTCTTTTGAGTGATAAATTTTAATTCATCAATTGTTCTAAGTCACTGTGATGATGCTCAAGTTTTGTCCCTATTCACTTTGGCCTTACTAATCCCACACAAAGCCAAATTTAGAATAGTGCCTTCCCCAACAAATTGACCTCACTTATCCTTCTTAAAATACGCACTGTGTAGTTCCAACGTTTAAGCTCATACCTTGCCTCTTAGAACTATGAATTGTGAAAATAAGTCCTTCTAGAACTTCCAATTACATAGTCTCAGTTCTCAACCATGACCCTTGATCTCCAAAACTACGCAACCCCTACCTTCAAGCCACTTATTCTATGCATTGCATAGTCTCAAGTAACAAGCCTTAACCTTGACATCTTGAGCCCTTCAACTGTACAGTTGTGTTGCCATCGTCTTCCTGAACTAGAAGATACGTAGTATCAAGGCATAGTCTTGGCCTTTGAACCAATCTCTTAGCCTATGCATGTAATTCGTATGCAGGTAATTTTTGTATGGGGTTGAACCAATCTCTTAGCCTATCACCTAGTTCCACCTTATTTAATGGTTCTCACAAGGCATGTTAGACTAGGGGTTTATTATACTGATGTCTATAGGTTTTAACCCCATACAAAAATTACCTGCATACGAATTCTAAAACACAGAGAAATAAAACAATGCGAGAGCATAACACATAAAACACATATACACAAAGATTTTCCCACTAGATCCCAAAATCAGGACTACTAGCTTGATTTTTCATTATGTTCCTTTCAATGTTACAATATATATTTATACATGTTGAAGCATCCAATATCATGGATTGAAAATCATCGCATCCAATACCATGGACCGAAAAAACCATCGCATCCAAAAAAAGATGTGCGAAAATGATGCACAAAACCATAGGTGGGTCTGCCCAACCTAACATAGGGTCCAAAACCAAAATTTTTCGGGGCACCCCATGAAGTGGGGTTGCAGGTGCCCTCCAAACCCCCTGTTAACTATGTGGAAATAATATAACACAACCCAATATTCTACTACTTGTTGTTTTCTTTCCACGGGGGGCCACAAGAGAGCTTAGTCATTTTCCCGGCCCTAAAATGCCCATTGTCTCTCTACACCAAGAGAACTTCTCGGAGCTCATAGATTTAATCAATGCATCTATGGTATTCTTCAAAGTGTCCACCTTTACCAGCAACACCTTTTTGTCTTCTATCATATCCCTCACAAAGTGATATTGAACATCAATGTGCTTTGTCTTTGAATGAAATGCAGGGTTCTTTGCCAAGAAAATTACACTTTGGGTGTCACAATCTATCCTTATAGCTTCCTATACTAACCCCATACTTGAACACAATCTTTGCAACCAAACAACTTCCTTGCTTGCATGAGTGGCTGCCTTGTATTCTGCCTCTATAGTTGATAGTGCCACTACAGATTGTTTCTTACTCATCCAACTCACTGCACTTCCAAATAGGTTAAACACATACCCACTTGTAGATCTTCTCTGATCCAAATCTCCAGCCCAGCCTGCATCAACAAAGCCACAAATATCCAATACTCTGTCCAATCCTAGTCTTCCTTGGTAGCACAAACCATAATCACTAGTGCCACGCAAATACTTGAAAACTTACTTCACTGCTGTAAAATGCTCCTTTCTTGGTTTTGACATAAACCTACTCAATACTCCCATTGCATGTGCAATGTATGGTCTAGTACAGACCATTACATACATCAGGCTACCGACTGCACTTGCATATGGAACATGGGACATGTCCTCTTCCTCTTCTTATGTCTTGGGACATTGTTCAACAGATAACCTCACACCTACAGGAATAGGAACCTTCATCGGTTTACTATCATGCATATTAAATCTCTGCAATATTGTCTCAACATACTTCCTCTGGTTTAACAAGAGCTTCCTCTTTGCCCGATCTCTTTTAATTTCCATGCCCAAAAATATAGTTTACAGCACCGAGATTTTTCATGTCGAATTTGGAGGACAATTGGGTCTTCAAATCCTGGATAATTTCTTTGTCATTTCCAACCAACAACATATCATCAACATACAAGAACAGATAAATAACATGGTCACCAATTAATTTAAAATACACACAGTGATCTGCTTTGCTTCTGGTGAAGCCAAATCCCCGTATAAATGTATCAAATTTCTGATACCACATCCTTGGTGACTATTTTAACTTGCATAGAAGTTACCTTGGCAACAAGAGAAAAAATATCACCGAAATCAATTCCCAGCACCTGATAATAACCTTTTTCTACCAGTAGAGATTTGTATCTCTCCACCTTTCCTTCTACATTTGTCTTCTTTTTGAGCACCCATTTGCTGCCAATGGGGTTCGTTCCAGCCGACAACTCCACCAAATCCCAAGCCTCATTTTTGTGTGGAGATGCCATTTCATCAACCATGGCCTCTTTCCAGAGTTTTTCATCTTCTGAATCTACTATTTCCTTCACAGTTATGGGATCATCATCAGTAATAGATAAAGAAAAATTTGAACAGAAAGTAGATGGACTATACCTTTCAGGCTGCCTTCTTTCTCGAACTAATCTTCTCACAGCCAGAGTTTGTGGCTCTTCATCTTCTGATTCCTCCTTTGCTGTAGAGTCTGATTCTTCTTCCTTTATCTCAAACTCTATCTTGTTAGGTTCCTTTCATTGGACTTCATGTTTAATAACATCTTTCACCTCTCTGAACACTACATCTTGGTTGTACACAAGCTTTTGTGTGACTGGGTTCCAAAGCTTATAACCCTTTAAACCATCCTTTTACCCAATAGAGATGCACTTTTCAGATTTACTATCCAACTTGGTCTGTTTCTCATTTGGAACATGTACATATGCATCACATCCAAATGCCCTTAGATGTGAAAGAGAGGGTTTCTTACCAGTCCATACCTCTTGTGGAGTCATATCCTCCAATGCTGATGAAGGTGACCTGTTGACCAAGTAACATGCAGTATCCACCGCCTCTGCCCAGAATTCCTGTCCTAACCCGGCACCACTGAGAATGTTTCTTGCCCTTTCCATCAACGTCTTGTTCATTCTTTCTGCGACTCCATTTTGCTGAGGTGTATATGGAGTAGTCTTCTGCCGTGCTATACCACACTTCTTACAGAATTCTTCAAATCCCTTGCTGCAAAATTCTCCACCATTATCTGTCCTCAGCACCTTTATCTTCTTCTCTGTCTGATTTTCCACTAGATCTTTAAATTCTTTAAACCTGTCAAAGACTTCAGATTTCTTCTTAAGGAAATATATCCATGTATTCCTTGAGAAGTCATCTATAAATGATACATAGTACACAGACTTACCCAGTGATGGAACTTTCACAGGTCCAAACACATCACTGTGCACAAGCTCTAATATTTGTTTCGTCCTCTTGCCACCAGAGGGGAAACTCACCCGATTTTGCTTCCCATATACACAATTTTCACAGAAATCAAAATCTAGAGAGCTATTACTCATACCTTCTACCATACCTTTACCATGAAGTATCGAAGGCCCTTTTCTCCAATATGTCCAAGCCTTTGATGCCACTGCATGGTCTTCTCTCTAGAGACCACTAGATTTTTTGCTCCACTTTCAGGAACCATAGAACTATTGCACCCATCAATAACAGTGCTATCTTGTAGCTTGTACAGAGTTCCAATGTGAACTCCCCGCATCAATACTATTGCTCCCTGAACCATCTTGCAGGTATCCGTCTCAAACATTGTTTTTACACCTGCATCATCTAGCTTGCTTACAGAAATCATATTTCTAGCCAATGTAGGAATATGTAGAACACTCGGAAGTGTTCTAACCCTTCCACTTTGCAACTTCAAATTTACTTTTCCGCGACCAATGATTCTAGCCTTCCTATCATCCCCCAAGAAGACATCACCACCATTATATTTCTCATACTCGCATAACCACTCTCTATGGGGAGTGAAGTGAAAGTATGCACCTGAGTAATCAACCATGCCTCATGATCTACATGTGCACCTGAAGAAGTCAAGTATACATCCCCACCTTCATTTGAGGTGGTTTTCGCCTCTGCCTAAGGAGCCTCATCAGATCCCTTTCCTTTGTTAGGAGCTTTAGATTTACAGTCCCTTTTGTAGTGCCATTCCTTTCCACATTTCCAGCACACCACCTTTACAGGTTTTCCTGGAGATTTAGATCTCCCTTTAGATTTAGATCAACTCGATGACTTATTTTTGTTTTTGTTCTGGGTCCACCCTCATACAAAAAGGGAATCACCATTTTGGCTCTCCATATTTTTCTTTCTCATCTCCTCCATCAGCAAGGATGAGACTATTTCATCAAAAGGCAAGGCAGTTGCATTGCTACCTATTGCAATAACCAGACTATCCCACAAATCTGGTAGAGAACACAACAAACTGATGCACTTATCTTCATCTGAAATTTTAATATCAACAAATTTTAACTGACTTACCACAATATCAAATGCATTCAAATGCTCTATCACCAAGTCTCCATCTTTCATCCTCAAGTTATATACCTTTTTTTGCAGGAACAATTTATTCACTAGAGATTTAGATTGGTATAAAGTCCCTAACTTGTTCCACAAAGCCTTTGCCATAGCTTCCCATGATACATTCAACAATACTGGATCTGAGACACACAATCGTATTATGCTCTTTGCCTTCTGATCCAACTTCTTCCATTCTTCATTGGACACTCCCGTTGGTTTAGTACCCAGATCTACTATGATCCACTAGTCTTTATCCACCAACAGATCCTCCATCTTGAGTTTCCACAACTCAAAATTCTGACCGTTAAATTTCTCAATCTCTATCTTTCCACTACTCACCATCTTCTTTGACCACCAGAATCGATCTTGCAAATCTCCCACTCAATAGGGTCTACCATAGGCTCGAGTAAAGCCCTCAGCAAAAAAGGCGTCCCCTTGAAGCCAAAATTGATATGATACCAAATGTAGGTTTTAACCCCGTACAAAAATTACCAACATACAAATTTTAAAACACGGAAAAATAAACAATGCAAGATCATAACACATAAAACAAATATACACAGATATTTTCCCATTGGATCCCAAAACTAGGACTACCAGCTTGATTTTTCATTATGTTCCTTTCAATGTTACAATACATATTTATACATGCCGAAGCATCCAATACCATGGACCGAAAATTGTCGTGTCCAATACCATGGACTGAAAAAAACATCACATCCAAAAAAACATGTGCAAAAATGATGCACAAAACCGTAGGTGGGTCCACCCAACCTAACATAGGGTCCAAAACCAAAATTTTCTACGGTGCTGCCTCAGACTGCATAAAGTGGGGTTACAGGTTCCCCTCAAACCCCTTGTTAACTACGTGGAAAGAATATAACACAACCCAATAGTGTTGTCTTATCATGAGTGGATTTTAGTTGCAATTTTTATATAACATTATGACACGATAATGATAGAAGAGATTAAAAAGGAAACCCTGAAAGAAGATACCTTTGTACCTACAAAGACAAGTTCATCAATCAAGAAAAAGGCATAGGGACAACAGATTGTGAGAGAAACTAGAGATCAAGATCATGCTAAAGAATACCTACCTTCAAACCTTATGGAGGAGGAAGAATAAGAACATGTTCCATCTCTCAAGAAGACACAAAAATAGAAACAACAAGAGTTGCTTGACATTTCCATATCATCATGTAGTCCATGTCATCAATGTCATGTCATGTCTCCTCAAGGTGTCATCAAGATGTATATGAGTCATCATTTTCCACATAATTTTTGGATTATGTAATTTCAATATGTGGGAACTGTAATATAAAGTGGAAGTCAAAGAGTCATCTATAAAATGTGAAAGGTCATCAAGGATTCAAATGGTAATAGAGAAGTCAAACAGTCATGAGGGTAGTCCAAGAGTCACAAGGGAGATGAATGGTCATCCCATTTGTTATATGTACACCTTCATAACTCATGCAAAGGAATTTTCACCTTGGATACTCCTACCAGCATTAGAAAGGAATATGGTTCTTTTGGAGGAGAAAGTGGTTTCACTACGCTCCATTACTGAGTTAGTGTTGTTTATTATGCTTATGTATCTTGGAAATTTTTCGTAATTTCAAATCTCTTTTTGCCAACATACTTTCATGCCTATGTCATAAATATTTTAAGGCTATTCTTAGGATGTTTGCAATGTATTTTTTTCATCTATACTAAGGAAATTGAACAATTTCGGTGGCTTTGGTGCTCATCTTTTGGAAGGCATGTTGTATTTGTTTTAACAATTGTTGCTTCTATGTGAACTATTTCGCTAGTTGTCCAATGATTAATTCATATGTATATGTTCATGTGTGTTTACTAGATAAATATTATTACTCTTTTTTTAAAGGCTTAATCCCCCCCCGCCCCTTTAAGTAGAAGAACCTTGATACATTATACGACTAACATTCCACAAGACATACCCGCTTTTTCATATGAATGCACATGTCTATTAATCTCTTGTTTTGACCATTGTAGCCAAGGAAAATCTCTAAAAATATATGGTCGTTGGGCCTTATCTCCAAAAGGGCTCCTACACCAAACAATGTGAATTATATTTGGGATTGTTCATTGGGTACACCCCCTTACATGTTGGCTGTATCTAGCACCATAAACAAATATTTTCACATATATCTATAATTGAGTCAATTTAGGCAATCATTTTTTCTCGTTGAGCAATCACCTCTCACATGTATAGTTTCATTTTATATATAAATGTATTATCAATCTAGATATATATCTTAGATGAAACTTAACATTAAATTGGGTAAAGTTGGATATTTTTGTAAAAGTTGAGATCACAAGGTTCATTCGAATCCTCATCATGTAGTATCATTTCTATAGTGGATTGAATGTTTCAAATATGATGTAGACTCATAGAAATTAATTTATCTCAATATTTTATAATTCACTTTATGAATAAACTTATAAGGGACATATTATTTGTTGGCCTCAATTTATCCACCTCATTCATAACTAGTTTTATTTAGGAATTGATATAAAAAAATCATGTAATTGTCACATGTATAGGCAAAAGAAAACATGGGATATTACATCTAGTATAGTTTTCATGGATTTTGTGTTTTGTGCTTATGCTAGTCTAACTTACAATTATAAGTTAGGTTAAGTAAATTTTTAGAGTAAACTTAATAAATCCGGCCAATGATAGAACCCTTTATTTGGTTTCTAGCTTAATTTTGCTACAAAAGAAGAGGAAATTTTTTGTTTATGGAAGGAATGAAAGAAAAAAGATGTTTCCTTAAAGGAAATACCACCGACATCCTAGAATTTAGAGGATAAAGTGAAAAGGTATAATTTCGTACTACTGGTAGTATTTATATTTATATTTTCATCACCAAGACCATCTTCCTCTAGCTTGTCTTCTATCGGAGTATTGCTAAATAATGACGATTGGAATCTTATGTCAAAGATCAAAAATAAATTCTACTGTGAGATTTCAAAACTAGATGTTGCATGGAATGAGGTCATCTCCAAATCCCCTAAATCAGAGTTGGGCATCTTATTTTCACACTTCTTAGGTGCAATATGTATCCATAGGCATTGTAAGTACTTCTTAATAAAATAGTTTTCCTTGAGGGAATCATAGTTCATTTCTTTAGCTTCAAATTCTCTAAGCATCTTATGGGCTCTTTCATAAGACCTCAAGTGAGAATCAACTCCTCGTGGACCAGTCAAAGATGCATGCACTATAGTTTTTATAATTAATTTTGCTTTGGAAACCCTTCCTTGATGCCTGAAACATATACCAAGATTGCATGGTTTGTTGTTGTTTGGCTAAATTGTTAAAGCTTTCCTTCATTCATATAATGACATAAAATTCAGCCATGGCCAAAATTTTATGAAGACAACAAGAAATAGATTAGAGCTTAAGGAATTGTTATTATTTTTTGCACATGTACACTACCTCTACATGTACATAATTATATTGCTACATAAAAGTTGAACTCATATTTTTGAGCAATCTCATGACCTCATGTTCTAGACTCAAAAGTTTCCTTCCCTTAGACCTAGTTGCTTTACTTCTCTTTACATTGAGTTCCAAGCCCTGATGAATTAGATTGAGCATGTGTTTCATTAGTTTAATTTGGTCCTCCAGTCTACCTCACTTTTATGATAAAATTATTATTGAAAAAGACATACATGGTTTAGAATGAAAGGATGATAGAGAATACCAATTCCATTTGAAGTGAATGTCATAATGACAATATTTTTATGATTAATATTTCTATGGGGTTATTATTCTTCTATAACACACCTATCCAACCTAATTACTTTTGATTTAAGTCTTCCTCTTATAGGAACCCCTTCTACTGATTTATGTTTGAGTCCTAGTAAAACAACACCATTGACATAATTTCCTACACTAGATTACATCCTCTTATATTTAATAATAAAAAAATAGCTATAAAAAGCAGCCCACAAGAGAGAATGCATCTCTTCTATCCTTTTAGAGAAAAAAAATATTCATAGTTTGTAGACACCTTGCATGAATTTTACATTATTGTACACTTAGGATTTTTCGCATGTTAGATAGTTTTACCTTTGAAAAGGCTATAAACCCATACAAGGAGGACATTTCCTAGAGTTTTAGAATGAAAATAAGTGGGAAATGAACACCTAATAAAGGCATCAAATCCATAATATTATGAATGAAAATTTAGTTCTCCTGGAAATTTTAGAGTGCAAATTTATTTACACTTGATATAAATATGATAAAACATTGGCCATAGTCTATCATATGGGAAAATTGACCTTAGACAATTTCTGCATGAAAATATTATAAGTTGGATATACACCCAACAATGGCATGAAAACCTCATGAGTGTGAATGAAATTCTAATTTCCCTCAGAAATTTTAGAGTATAATTTTTTTACACTCAGTATGATCTAACGAAACACTTACCATAGTTGGTCATGGGAAGCTTAACCATGAAAATTTTAGTCTAAAAGAATTTAGCCCACACCATTTACCTTGTATAAATAGAGTGATATATTGTTGAAACTTTCTTAAGCATGAAAGTAACATTGATTCCTCAATGCTATGATGGCTACAATAGATTCTCTAACCCTATTTTGTTACTTCATGACAACGACCATATCTTTCAGAGCATGGTCTACTTTATCACCGGCATTGATTACAACCCAAAATGATGTTATTTCCCTCTTTGGATCCTTCTTCATCAACTGCAATACACATATCAACACCAATGTATATTTCAATTCATTATGAGGTAATAAGAGTGCTAATTAAACAAGCCAAGTCCAAACATATATAACTTCTTTATTCATAAAATTTATTATCAAAGTATGAAGTATGTTCTAATCAGTTGTATGTTTAAAAAAACAAGCTTGAAAAATAAATATTGAAGTCAAGAGTTCCCATATAACTGAAATTCTTGGCTATATTCATATAGAATAGAAGGCCCAAAGACTAACATGGAAAATATGACAATTCATTTTCTTAGGCTCATTTCAATCGAAACAAGTTCTATGTATGCTTAAGCAAGAAAGCTTCTAGTAAACTTCAGTGTTATCAAACTGATACTATTTGATGACAAGGACAACTAATTAAAACGTAACAATTTCTTCACCCACTCATTCTTGTCTAATGTAATCGCAAAACTAGAATGGGAAATGGATGATTTCTCCCACAAATATCTTGCCACTGCATCAGAGTTTCGACGAAAACAGAAGAAACTCTTAATCCATAAGACCCATTTCAAAATATAAAGAACTACATCAAGTCAATAGACATGGTCAATTAGCTCAAAATAAAGGATGGTTGACAATAGAGATGTAGGTTCTAACCGTGTACAAAAATTGTGAACCAACAAATTCTTAAAAAAAATATATATACAATGGCGAGAAACAAAAACCAAATACACAGAAATTTCCCTTGGATCCCTAAATCGGGACTACCATATTGATTTTTCATTGTATTTCTTTTAATGTTACAATACATATATATACATACCAAAGCATTAATAAACCCAAATCCATTAACCCTAGATTAGAACATAATTGTAGTTCCGTTAAACAAATCTACAAGATACCATGGGCATAAAACCATCATGCCCAAAACCATGTGTGAAACCAATGCAAAAAACAATAGGCAGGTCTACCCACCTAACATAAGGTCCAAAAACAAATTTATCAGGGCATTGCGTGGGGATAGTCATGGAAATAATATAACATAGACCCAACAAGAGATACTCTAGATAAACACTTACAAGCCATCAAAAATTTGAAACACCAAACATGTTTTCTCCAGTAAATGACTTTCCAATTGTTAGGGTCCTATAATACTAGGATTCATAATTTTGAATTGGCTATGGCTAGTCTTGTAATATTGTACATACTTTTTCTTCCTGGAAAATGTTTTCCATATTAAAATATTGAAAAATTTAAAGAGGGTATGTCCTAAAAAAATAATCAAAGGACAAAAATAAATACAAAAAGATAAAAAAAAGTCAAAAATATGAACCCCAAAATAGAAATAAAATAGATCATGGAAGTGTGCAAATTCAAGTGCCACTACATTTTACTTTACCATGCAAAATAAGGTTGTGTGTAGCTTGTTATAAATTCCACAATCCATGATGGTCAAACAACTTAATCTTGACTCATTCATGTTTTAAATTTTATGTTGATAGATAGAGAATAAAGATCTAGCCAAACTATTTAACCTTGGTAGATTGATAGTTAGGTAGAGAATAAAATTGTGCTCATCAGCTTAATCTGAGCCATTGGAAGTTATAATGTTAGAATGAGATAGTTCACTTGTCAAAAGAAAAGGAAATAAAGGGTCTGCAAGCTCAAATGCACCCAATAAAGTGAAGAAAAAATGTGAGGATAAATAAACGGTAGGTAGAAGAAATGTTGCAAATGTACAAGGTTGCTCAATTAAAAGCACATTTATCATGCTCAATCCTATGTTTCATGTGCAGGAGCATTTCTGAGAGTGAGAAGATATTGACAATCTTGTTTGTCTAATTCCCCCTCATTTCATTTCACCCTCACATACTTACTTACTAATTTCCCCATTATCTCAATATTTCTTATTAAATACCCTTTTCCCCTTCATTTTAACTGCTACCACTTCGTTTCACATATTTCCCTGGTAAATTACCTTGCAAAACTCAACCCCTTTTCCCTAGTGTGAAACCCTTCCCCATTACAAATATTACCATCCCCGTTATTAATTTCCCTATTTCCCTTCAAAACCCATAAAAATCCCCTTATCCTAAGTTTTCATCCCCCTCGCATAAGTTAAATAACTCCCCGATTCCTATTTCCTCAACAAAAACACTTTTAACCCACCAACCCTTGGTGCAGTGAAAAAACCCCACCATAGTAACCCCTGCTCCCACTTTAATAAACCCGTGCTTATATTTAATCCCTACTTTATGTATTAATTAATTACAATTATTTGTAATTAAACCCCCGGGGCCCCACAAATCTAGTCTCGACTCCCTCCATGCAGCTTGACCACGTGATTGTCATCTGATCTCCCACCCCCAGATCTAACGATGCACATCCATATCGCACACATTCACAGTCCAACCGTTAG
The DNA here is from genome assembly GCA_000404065.3 of Pinus taeda. Classification (NCBI taxonomy): domain Eukaryota; kingdom Viridiplantae; phylum Streptophyta; class Pinopsida; order Pinales; family Pinaceae; genus Pinus; species Pinus taeda. The sequence continues at coordinate 61,715 of APFE031575031.1, read as the reverse complement.
TAGCTTGAGAGCACGTGAGATTCACGGTTTTGCTTAGCCATTGTTCTGCTACATGGAAACCCCGTGCTAGATCACGTGCTCACAAGGAAATACTACGTGCCGTCCAAAAGCGATGCAATTGCCCCAAAAACTGCCTCCCCACTAACACCAAAAACTATCCACTGTTCATTTTTAAATTCTACGCCAAAATGTAACCATTGTTGGTTAAAAGGCTAGAAAAGCCCCATTTCACCCTTTTCACTCGTTTTCACTATGAATACTGCTCAAGCAATTCTGTGAAACCTTGAGCCTCTGGAACCAAAATTGACCACCGTCTGCTACCCAAAGAAGCTCCAGACACCCAATTTGAGAATCCAATTCACAACTGAAGCCACCATACCCTCTACATTCACCATTGAAACCATTTTGCAGCCCATGCCACCAAATTCCAGGTATTTTTGGGAAAAACCATAACGACTCTTTAATTTGAAATTGTACGGTAAAATTACAGGATTAATTAATCTATTTGCCTAAATTGAAGAGCAATTCACTTATATACCCAAAACCCCTTTTTTTTCAAACTGTAATTACCCTCTCACTAAAATAGAGTTTCCAAACCTTACTTCTACGACAACCACAAGCGTAATTTACACCTCTACTTCTAAATATGGCTTCCCAGACCTCTCTAGACATGAGACCCTTGTCAACTCCTCACCTAGACATTGACTACCTAGCATTAGTAGATAAGGTTTTTTAGATAAAAGATACTCCTTCACCAACCTACCTTCTAAAGCTCCACTACTGGAGTAAGGATAGATTCCTAAACCAAAATGATGACATCTACCTTTGGGAATCCAATTTACCGAAGTAATTATTCCCAGGAGTGCACCCATTCCCTAATATCATACATTTCTATCATGCTTGCTATATCACTAGACAAAGGGCTATTACTTCCCCCAACCAATAGTTGTTATTCACAATCACTGCAAAATCAGTCAACCAAATGCTACTAGTTGAACCCAACACAAATGAAACCCCATTGTCTATTAGTGACTTATTAGACCTTTATGTAAAATTAGACCTGGCTAAAATAACACAAATTTCCCAGACCTTCATCATAGAAGACTGCCATACTCCTATAGATAGCCCACCTCATGTTTCCACCATTTATTCAGAGAGAGGCAGATAGCTAATCACCATTCTCTCTTGCATCCTAGGATATACGTCAGATGAGCATGTGGATGAGGTTATCTTGGCCTTTCTCTCCATTTTCACCCACTATCATCTACAACTATGCTCAATTCATTGCAGACATGATGTATGAACAGTTCACTAGACTACCAACTGAAAGAGTTTTCAAGTACTCTTTAGTGTTATTTCACATCTTTTTGTATTATCAAGTAGATAAATTCCCTGTCAGCATGCAGAAGTTGGATACCAAGGGGAGAGAGAGGTCATTTATTTATTGGACACCCTTGATCCAGAAATACTACACTGCATTCATATATGAGGACTTCATTGACTCATTTTTCCATCCAGTCATGAACATGCTAATGAATACCCCTCAACCCAAAATCAACCAAGAATAAAAAGGGTGTTACAGTTGGCCAAGAACAACAAGGTGGGAGACTAGTATTTGTAACATAACCACACTAAAATTAGAGTTTATGGATGCCAACCTTCTCCTTGTAAACTGCCTAAATACCTCCCTATGAGGATATTTGCACTTGAGTATTTTATGCAAATCATCAATTCAGATGAAGTAAACTTCCTAGTAGTTAGGAAGAGGACCCAATTTAAAATGAAAAACCAATTGGGTCCCTTTATATTTAATAACAGAGAAGCTAGACTTGAGGTTGATAGAATGTTGCAGGACATGAAATTCAAGAATAGATTCATGTGGAAGTATGACCCTCATGGGGTCATAAATAAGTTAAGACTCAAGGTCAAATTGGGACCTTTCATCCACCACCCAAGACCTGATATTGAGCCGTTTTCCAACAAATCAAAATGGTTAGAAAATACATTAATTGACATGGATAACATAGTAGTGGATGTAGAGAGCACACTCACTAATGCTGAAAAGCAAATCGACTAGACTTCTTTCTTGCAAGTTCAAGAACTAGAAGAACCAATGAATAATCCTCCTGTTTTATAGACCTCAGCAAATGATGAGAGGAATACAAAAAGAAACTAGGAGGAGGGTTATTGTTCTGCCATGGAGACCACAGATGAGTATTTTGAACTCAAAAAAAGGCCTAAGCTAAATCCTGTGTCTGAATAGGAAGAAAACATTGAAGCAATGGCAGTCACTAACAATGAAAAAAATGGGGCAAAGAAGTAAAGGCACAACTGCTTTAGGAGAGACACAACAACCATTAGCCTCCAACACTCAAATGATTGAGAGACAACTAAGTGTTCAGGTTTCCTCCTTCACTACGCTGACTGATAAAGAAAGAGACATTAAGGATAGGTACAAGGAGATAAATATGAGAAATGAGAAGTTGAAGGCTAAGACATATGCCCAATAATTCAAGAACACACTAGCCAACCAGAGTAGGTTGATGTTAGCCTTTGACATCAAAGTAGTAAAGATGCAGGTCTCATTCATGCCGCCAACTGTCCAGCAGCCAAAGACCTTAGTTGATTACAAAAAAACCAATTTTGAGGTATTGGCCAGGGATGTTCATCCCATTGACCAGATAGAATTTCACAAACAGGCTGGAGAAATGATTGACTCCACCCTCATAGGAAAGGCCATGGCTACACCCAGGATGGAAGGTTCACTTCACAATATCACAACCCAATATAAATTAGAAAAATCATCCTCACAAGATGAAGACAACAAGATCAAGTCATTGGAGGACATGGTCATTGAGCTGGTCCATGATCCAAGTGACGTTAAAGCTACTGAAAAATTGATCAAAAAGAAGAATGAGGATATAGCAGCTCTAAAGAAACGATTAAAGTTTCCTCATTTAGAACACCCACAGACAAAAGAGGTCTTGGAGAACCAAACAAATCATGAGGAAATGATGGACCTAGTGCTTCAATTGAATGATTAGCTATAGGAGATTGAAAAGGAATTGGATAGCTTGATACAGGGAAAACAAGCTAGTCTAGAAAATGTCCCTGCCATTGTTATCCCAACAGCAACCATTGTAGTACCTTCCACTTTGGTAGCATCCTTAGCTCCTACAGCTGCAATGGCTACAACAGTGCCAACTTCTACACTGTGTACATCAACAACAGGGTCTACACCAATAAGGTGTATAGGTGATGATGCAAGCAAGTTGGTCAAAGCAATGGAAGACATGTCCATTCGGACCAATGGAATGAACAAGCTTAAGGAGAAGGTGACCAGTCTGGAAACTGACTACAAGCTTGCCCAAATCATGCACAAGGAGGAAGTACAGAAAGAAACTAGGATGAACGAAAGAATAAAAAGCCTGGAGAAAGAACTGGCATTAAAGGAACCTCTAGGTCAAGTGAAGGGACAATTGTGGGCCAATATCATTGACTCTACCAATGATATTTGGCCATCCATCCAAGTAATTTTTTAGTAGATTGATTTAGTAAAATAGGTTATAGAAGCGATAAAGAGAGTAAAAGTAGAACTTGGAGACATGCCAGAGGAAGCTACAAGGATCATTCACTTCCTCAAATCCAAAAACAAGTATGAGTTGCAAGACTTATAGATACCTGATAGAACAGGTACAATTTTGGAAGTGAAAAGGGTCCTCACCAAGAGGAATTTAATGTTAAACATGTAAGACAAGTGCCAAACCATGTAACTGGCTGTTTACAGATTCATGGTTAAATTTTAAATTTTGAGGCAAAAGGGTTTACCAAATCCCTTGGTAATAAATGATAAGTTGATGACACAAGAGGACTATAATAGAAAAATCAGAGAAGTAGCTAGAGATGAAGTGAATTCTTCATCCATGAAGGGCATACCTACTGGCAAGGTTTTGTACCAAACTTTTGAGAATTTGTTTTACCTCCAGCATGAGGTAAAACACCTTTTTGTGAATAAGCCTACTTTTACCAAGTATACAGAGGCATATGAGATTTATAGGAAGATGCTCAATATCCAATTACTAGATGCTGAAACATGGGAGAAATTAAATGGCTTACTGTAGAAATGCACAGTCAAAAGGTAAAAATGTACATAAGAGTAAAAAGGCACTATAAATAGATAAGGATAGGTCAGCCAGGTCAAAGCGTATCAGGTGAAAGTGTATCAGTTGAAAGGATATAGTAAATAGAACATCCAACATAAAGATCAAATAGCAAAGAAAAAATTAAAGGAAAAATATCAAAGATTAAAGATAGCACAACCTACTAAACAGGGACAGCAAACAACAACTCAATAGTTGACTCTATGTTCATGCATGAAGATACTTGTTTCTCCTAGATTAGTTCCCAAGACAGTTTGGGATATTTTGTAAAATTATTTTTTGTATAAATACTTCATAAATCGAAGTATTGAGTGTGGATTTCTATACAGTTGTAAATTTATTTTGATCATAAACCTAAGGATTATTGTATGAATTTTTAAGTCGGCAGACTGGAGCAAGTAATAAAGAGATTGCATTACAAGATTCATGTGTAGAGCAATTACGGTGAAGTATTTTCTTTGTTAATTTGTTATTCTATTATTTTTTTCACAAACTTGAATTTTATATAAAGTTAAATGAATTAACTCGAAGTTTATCTCGGAATTTGTTTAAGTACACTTTGTTTTCAATAGTTAATCATTTACATGTTTTCTTCTAATATCTAGATTTGAGAATTCTTAATTGACCTCCCATCATGGTTTACCTCTTTCACTTTCTTCATAATCTGACCTAAGGAACACTTAATTTCTCTTTGGATTTGATTGAAAACCACTTCACCATGTAGCCTTGAGATCTAAAGTAACTCTGCTATCTTGCCATGTAGACATTGTTTTTACAACTTGATCCAATCACGTTTGCCTGACATTTGACCCCATAGCCCAATGGTAAAAGACACACCTCTTCTAATCTATGTAAGTGATCCCATCACTAAATCCAAATAAAAACCCACACAGAATCATAACTAGCCTAAAATCAAATAACTAAATAAATTTAAATAAAAAAGAGAGAGCCCTCTCTGAGAATTAGGAAGGCTAGATCCTAATCTCCAAAATTGGTTTGTGTTTACCTCTAATCATTTATTTCTCAAACACTCAAGAGAAATATTAGAGTGATAACACCAATGATGATAAATCTTTCACAACTTCCACAAGAGAAGAGAAATATATATAAGCACTACAAGAAAAAAGTTATTGATGAGGGTCATGATTGTGACAGACCTTTAAGGTCCATCACCAATGTCGTTTATGTCGACGGTCATTGAAAAAGCATTTTTATAAGTGTATATAGTGATGGTCCTTTACGGTTTGTCACCAAAGCCATTTTCAATGACACTTTTGGAGAGGGTCGTTAAAGGCCCGTCACTAATTCTCTCTTTGGTGACACTTTTGGTGAGGTTCGTTAAAGGCCCATCACTAATTCTCTCTTTGGTGACAGCTCTAGCGATAATATTTTATTGATAGTCACCAATGATCTTTTTGATTATTTTTGGTGACAGTCAGTAAATGTTTGTCATAATTTATCATTCCAATGAGGTTTTTATGATGCTTCATGCCTGTGATGTACCTTTAAGGTCCATCACCAATGTGACATGTGGTGGCGGTCTTTAAAAAATCATTGTTGTAAGTGTATATAGTGATGGTCCTTTAAGGTTTGTCACCAAAGCCAGTTTCAATGACGCTTTTGGTGAGGGTTGTTAGTTTCCCATCACTAATTCTCTCTTTGGTGACACTTTTGGTGAGGGTTGTTAAAGTCCTATCACTACTTCTCACTTTGGTGACATTTCGAGTGACGATCTTTTATTGACCTTCACCAATGCTCTTTTTGGTTGCTATTGGTGATGGTAAAAAAATGTTAGTCATCATTGATCATTCCAATGAGATTTTCATGATGCGACATACCTGTTACTATATTTTTTGTCAAAATATAATGATTTAAGACCATTGTTGTGGAGTCTTTTTCATTATGTGTCCAAGGTCATAGTGGTTATAATCGTCAGTCAATTTGTTAAGAAGTAATTAGTGTGTATCATTTCCCTCAAGTCATAAGAATATAGTCTTCCTATGAGTCAACACATGATTCATCTCTATTAGGTTTATTATATAGCAAATTTTCTTTAAATAAACTTCCACTAGTGTGTGTAGGAACTATATTATTTAATACATAATCAAGCTCTGTCAATTCTATTAATGAGGGAGACCTAACACTCCTCAACATTCATGGAACACCTTAACATGCTTTGGAACAACACACTAACTTTCCTTGGCACCTCACATGTCTTAGAACATCTTTGTACCTGGGACATGTTTGTTCCTAGAACATCTTGTCATGAGTAGGGATGCCAAAGCACATGTTGGGATGCCATAGCATAGCATAGCACTCCCATTTCATGTGTTGGCATTCCCTGTAGTCCCTAACATGCCTTGGAACTCCTTCGCATAATATTGCATTGACAAAAATTAGCACTTGGCACACATTGGCGCTTGGCATATATTGGAACATATTATTAGTGTGCCTAGCATGCCCATTTTGAAAAAGATAAAGTCCCAACTTATTAAACCTCTTATGTGTTCATTTCCTTTCATTTTAGCTTGATTATTCCTTTTGTTGTCTTCAAACTCCTTGACACATATTTCCATACTCTGGCACCCTACACATCCTAACATGTCTTAGCACTTGGAATGCCTTTGCACTATTTGGCACATGTTAGCACACCCCGAAACTACCTAGGACACTCTAGTACCTCTTGACATTCCCTGATATTTGCTGGCATGCCTTACCCATTCTTAGCATACCTTGTCACTCCCTCCTTTGCATGACAACTAGCACTAATTGACACTCCCCAATGCACCCTAATATTCATTCACTTCCATGCATTTTGACCTAGTGCTCCCTTGTGTTGTCCTAGTACTCCCTAACACTCCTTAGCATGCATTGGCACTCTCTAGCACACCTTAGCACTTATAAATGAAGAATGAAACTTGTAAAAAATGTTACTAGACTCATAATAGACAATAAATCGATGAGGCAAAAGAGCTAATAGTTTTAATCAGATTGGGAAAAAATCAGAAAAAATAGGGAAACAGATCAGTGAATTCAATAAATAAAAATATACACATATATTGAATTTAAAAAAAAAAAAACATTTTTCATGGATATTCAGTAAAGCCATGTCCAAACAATTCATGATATCAATAGATGTCCAAAATATCATGAATGGATAAGCATCTCATATATGTTATGAGTCTAAACATGATCCAAAGTACTGATGCATGACTCGTAACTAGTGACTACATAGAACTAGAAGCAGTTGCTTCTAATATTTTACAAACAACTGCATACTAATTAGAAAAAATTAGTAACTAAGAGTTTAATACTCTTAAGAGTGAGAACTAGAAGCGGTTCCTCCCACTCCTCTGCTTTCTTGACTCTCAAAGTTCTTCAAGTCATGTAGCCTTAAGAGAGAAGCCTCCTCTAATTGGACCCAGTATGCTGCATTTGTAGTTTGCAAAGTCTATTGGTGAATGATCCAAACCTATCATTATCATGATACATTGAAATGTGAATTTAAGTTTGACTTTCAACTTTAAAGTTTAAATTCCAAATCAGATTATGAAACCTTCAAATTCAAGCTCTCACCTAGTACTTCTTTGTTGCGAAGTTGTAGATTGTAATGGAAAAATACAAGGTCATTTAAGCGCTTTTGTGTCAATTAGTTGCACTTCTTAGAATGTATTTTCTCAAACATGCTCCAATTGCACTAACAACCTAAATCACTACATACTTGGTTTAAGATTCGAATGGCAAATCTCTTCAATTTTGGCATATCACTACAAAAGTTTTGCCACGAAAGACCTAGCAAGTGGGAAGGGTTCGTGAGTAGACATACCAAATACTAAATAGTAAAAACTTAAAAAGACAACAAAATTTAATAAAATATTTAACATACAAAATAAGTTTTAAACAAATTTAATGAACTGATAAAGCCTTCAAGCCTCAAAGGGTACCTAGGAACACGTCTGACCTTTCTCGTATAACACTGGTATATGAAAATAATTTAGGTGGTGCTCTATAATCCTATAGTTGGGAAAACACACGAATTTGAAATTCTAGATCAGGGAAGCACCTTTCCATGCATGTCATAAGTCCTCTATGAACCTCCCCATCCTCATTAAATTTTCTCTTATCATAAAAATACTATGGGTTTAAGAAGTACCTAGTAGCATGTAAGGGGGAATGCAATTTCCTATCCCAATGTGCATCAATAATGTCCCAAAGAGGCATATACTTTGCCTCATCATCCCCATATATTCTTTTGATGGCCTCCTTTGTGAGATCCATCACCTCATAAATGTAACCCATAGCGAGTTTGTCACCATCAACCCATCTTGAAAGTTCAAGCTTTCAAATTTAAATTAATATGAAAGATTGAAAATAAAAAGAAGATTGAAATGAAATTTCAAACATGAAAAAATTAAAAGACTTGAAGTACCTAAGAACTCTAACAAGGGACTCCATCACACCAATAATCTCTTCGGCATCTTTCTAGAAACCGTCATTAAACACAAGTGAAAGAAATTCAATGCCTTTAAGGGTCTTGGAATGTTTAGATGCCATCCACTCAGGTCCCAAGGAAATCCTCTTTAGATTTATCTTTTACTCAACTACAAATTGCAAAGATAGGAAATTTGTTTCAAATCTAGTCACTGTAGGTAGAATAATTTCTTTACCTTCAGTGTATTTTCTCATGGTCTTTAGGACAATAATGTGGTTGTATAGGTATTTGGTTATGGTTTTTACTTCTCCACAACCTCAGGTATCTAATGAAGTTTACCAATGTCCTTAAGCATTAAATCTATACAATGGGAAACACAATAGGTCAAAAAAATAGTGGTGTGCCTAATCTCAAAAATTCTACCAGTAGCCATATAATTAGCTGCAATGTCGGTGACATTTTCTACAACATGTTCTTCTCCCACTTCTTGAATGACTTCATGCATCATTTCACAAATAAGTTGTGCAGTCTTAACCTTGTTTGAGAAATCCACTAATTTGAGAAACATTGTACGTACTAGAAAAGATACAAGGAGATTTATTAAAGTTCTATTCCTCTAATCTATCCATCCATCACTCATGATCATGCACCTTGTTTCTACCCATGATGAATGAGACTCGGATAGCACAAGCATGGCACCTTCAACACTTTATAATAGTAAATTTGTCCTAATGCTCTTTAATGAAGGAGCTTTGACCCCTGGACCTGCAACAACAACTGAATCAATCATAGCTTGTTAATAAGGACTTATGGCATAGTGGAAAGGTATGTTATAATAGTACTAAAGGTTACCAATGGTCTTCCTTCCCTCACTATGGATATAATCTTTCAAACCAGTGGTATCCAAGGTAGGTTGGGAACCGGGTTTTGTGCTGGGAGAAAAAAAGGTGTTTATGTTTTCACCTCCAATGTTGAATGCATGAGGTTTCATTTGGCCTTGAGTTTGGCTTGGACTTGGAGGCATGTGTGGGAAACATGGGAATTGCATTGAGGATTCAACAAAGGGAGATGACAATGGGGTAGTTGAAGAAAAATTGACAACTCCAGGAGTTCCTATTTCTATTTTTTTATTTTCTTTCTTTGCATTATGATGACTCAACATATCAATGGCAAAGGTTGCTTGGTGTTTGACATTTTTATCAATGTTTTTGTAGAGACCTATATCATGGTAGGGTATTTTTCCAAGGTGGTACATGAATCTACAAATGCCTCCACTACATTTCACTTTGCAAAATTTACAAAGGAGCTTAGGGTATCCAAGAATCTTGTCACAATAAGCCCAAGCAAAGTCCTTCTCCCTCGGCATTGTTGTTGTTTTAGACTTGTGTTTAAATTTCAACTTTTGTTTATATTTGGAGTTGTGCCTTATATTTAATTTGGCTCTTGTAAAATAAAATAAAAAAACTAAATTAAAAATGGCATATATAACTTCGCAAAAAAGAGGGTCGATTTTAAAGGATATGAGGTTTCGTTAAGGATCAAAGAGGAGTCTATCCAGCAACACAAGAACATTTCAAACTAGTATATCATTATGAACTTGAAACACAATTACATATATATGAGGAAATTCTACCTAAAGGAAATATTATCAACATGTATTGCATTGTAATCTTGAATTTGCAAGTTCGTTTAGCATAAGACAATTGAACCAATACATCAATAACAAATTCTAAAAGAACAAAAATACCCAAAGTTGTGAATGCATGGTTAAAGCCAGGGAAAACTTTAACGATGGAAATTTTTCTTGAAGTTTAAAAACATTGGCGAATCTCACTAATCCCTAATATGCAAACTATAAAATGTTTATTCATATATTTGTAAAATTATTCAAATTTATAATGAAATAAATTTATAGTCTCTATATAATGTTGGCGATTTTTAAGGTAAAATAATTTTATATTCTGAAATTTGGGTGAATCGTCTTTTATAAAATTGGAAATTGACAAATCCATTTTCTGGAAAAATCATGGAAAATTAGCCCACTCGGCAAACATTAGCCCCTAAAATTTTCCATCGTTAAAGCCTTTGAAGTCGACAAGACATTGATCAAGGAAGAAATTCTTGATGACTTGGTCGATGTTTGGTATGGAACCATTTCTTAGTGCATTTTTAAAATCTATTTAAGCCCCATTTAGAGGGTTGAAAATTCATAACCAAAGGAATACACCGAACATTCGATTGCTGAATAGTGAAACTTGAAACTTGCCATTGAAAACGACATTGAAAATTCAATATAGTAATATACCTATTGTTTAAGCCAAGTGGCAATGTACCTCGATTGTTGAATAGTGAAGCAGCTAAGTCTAAAGGTAACATGCACTGAAGGTGATGCGTGACTGCCCAAGGGTCGATATGGAGTATGGATAGAGCACACATTGGCGACTGCCTAATATCAAGTCTAGACTTAGGCTCACCTTGGTGGTTCCCCGATATTGAGTTTGGACTGTGTAATAGTGAATAGTGATTGATTACTGAAGGTCTCGATGTATGATTTTTGGGCCTAAGAAATGAAAAATAAATTTTGGAACAACTAACATTTAGTTTTTAGCAATGCGGTATACCTAAACTTGAAAATCTCGTGCTGGTCGAATCAAGGCTGAAAATCGAATAAATTAGAATCAATCGCAAGAACCTACTTTAATCGGCAAGTCTCAAGTAAAACTTGCATTGACAATGAGTTAATCTTGGTCAACATGAATTAGACTCACAAATATTTATATTGGATCATTTGGAGAGTGAGAGGATTCCAACTCGTGATTAATCGCGATAATCGGTGAGTCATGTTTCACTGCTTGTAATTGAATTTTGAAATTAAAATAGGATATCTTAAAATTGAAACTAATTGTGAATTTTCTAAATGAAATTGGCCCATCGTCATCATTTCTATTTGCAGTTGGGCACGTCAACGGAAGAGATTCATTTTAAATCAGGTTCATGGAGAAAATATTTTATGGAAGATGTTTCTTTTATGTCGAAGAAGACATAGTAATATTTTTGATTTTTGAATAACAATAGTATCTTCTTTTTATCTCCTGTATCTCATTATTTTTATCTCTTGTATCTCATACAAAAAGTGGGGTAATAGTGGATATGTATCATCAAGATCCACTCCTTTTAATCCAAAGTTTTGCATGCAAACCATTGTGTCACTTGCATTGCAAAGCCTTCGCTGTATAGTGTGGAGTTAACACCTACCTCTGCATGACAAAAGCTACACATACATTTTGACTTGGATTTTCACCTTTTGTCCATTCTTTGTTTGCAGTCTAAGATAAAAAGCTCCACATACTTTTTTTCTTTACCTCTATGTGAGTGTAACTTTCCACATTTTCTCTGCTTCAACCAATATCAAAAGCATTTGTGAGCTTCTTTCAAGGCATGAATACATGCTTCAATCATGGAAATTAGCAAAGCTTCTAAAGAAAAAAATGATGGAGTTATCCTTTTCCATTTCAAATATGTTAGGATTATATTGAGAGGCTTTTAGAGATAATTATTAACTGGCCCCCTACTTTTCCCTTTTCCTTAATATAAACTACATCTCTTATTACATTTCTAATCAAGAGATTTACATCAAATACTAGATCAGAGGGCCAAGGAATTTTCATAAATGCTTCCTTGTCAAGTAGAAGAATAAATGGTCAACATGTCAACTTGGCTCCAATTTCTTGCAAATTAATAATTGTTTTGAAAAATGACTACTCCTGTTTGAATCTACAACTATGTTTAATCTTTGAAGGTGGATTTTCCTCCAAATTGATCTTGGAAAGGTCCTTATTAAAGGCTTCTCTATATCTCCTCCACTAGAACGAATGGCTTGTATGTTGAAAAGCATAGTAGAGCTCCCTTCTAAAAAGCATAATCATTCCATTATCACCAAGACCTCCTCCTTTTCCCCAAATTGGACCCAAAACAACATTGAGTACTTAATTATGATCCAACCTGAGAAATTTTGTTTGACACTGTAACTTAAGAGATCTTAAATTTAAAGTGCACTAATATGATTTGTCATTCTTTCATTGAATAAGTATATTGTTTTTGAATTTTCCATTTATGCTTGTAGTATGTGGTATTGACCTCGTTTCACTTGAAAGGGTTTTTATGCTTCGATTATGACAATCCTAGTAAGCTTTAGGCCTTTTGTAGTATTTTTAGCCCATGATCATTTTTGCAAGATGTATGTCTTATGTGGAAAGAAATAAGCATTTAGTTATTACCTCCTAAACTAAAGCATTGTTTCTTTTATTAGGTGTGATGTAACATCCTCTACAAATTGAGGACGAATGGGATGTAATATCCTATCCATCCCTATAGACTATAGTCCTCCATAAGGGGGAACAAACCCCAAAATACATATTGTTGGGAAATTTTTGGGGAAACTGGGCTTAAAAACCCAAATTTGGGGTTTGGGGTAAGGTTTACTTGATCACTTAAGAATATGAAACCGCTCTCCAAAATCTATAAATAAAGAAATATTTAATTTATTTTGGATCACCAAGTGTGGATTAATTCATTTGTTCTTTAGGATTAGGTTTGATAGTCTTTTACGCCTTCTATCTCTTGCCAATTTTAGTGGTGAAATATTCCACCCTAGTTGAGATTCCTTGTTATCTCGCTACTTGAGCACAAGGGTCACTGACTAGTCAACAAATTCTGTTGGATATTGGTCTCTTGTGTTTTTCTGGGCACAAAATTTATATCAAATGTGAATGAATTTGGAGGATAGTGCACAATAGCTTAGTTCTATTTGGCATACACCTCTCTTGAAGGAAGAAAAAAAGTTTCTGAGTCCTTAATATATTGTTCTTGGCAAAGCAGTTACCTTAGATAGTGGATTTGTTTCTGGCATCTAGAGTAGAGAAACTCTTTGCTTTATTTGGTTTTTGCATGCACAGTTAAAATCACACTTCCCTAGATATTAATTCTCAACCTTAGCTAAGGAAGAATGTTTGCATATCTCATATCTCATATCATATTCACTAGCGGTAGACTTTAATTGTCTTATATATCCATGCAAGGAAGGTGCATTAGGATTAGGAGTTAAAAAAGTTGAGACATTGTTGTACATGTTTCCAAATTCATTGCACCTTCTAGACTAAAGGAAAGGTGAATAGTAGTGTTTGAAATTTTTAGTTATTTCTTGTTTCAAAGAGTAATAAATATTGATGTGATTTGAGTTTCAAATATGTGTACTTGTCGTTACTTTCTTCAATGGAATCTGCTTCCCTGTTCAAAACAAGGGGCTTTTTTTGCAGTATCTAGCCTCCATAGCTTCTTCAATGTAAAAAAAATATCAAATCATGCCCTTGTACTCCAAATCATCTAAGGAATCACCTAGATAATTTCCAAAGTAGACCAATGAGCTTTGACAGGCCAACTCCAACTCCATCCCACTATACAAGTTTTGACATCACTACAACAAAAATTATTTTAAAGGGTTGCATCCTACAACAGTTCCTAAGATGGATGCCCAAATGGGCTCTAGAATGAGGCTCAACCTTCATTACCACATTTAATACTTTTCAAAGGGATTGGTCCCTTTAAACCATACCAATTTTTATACTTTCACAATTTGGCCATGTTCCTATAAATTTATATTTTGTATTGAAAAGTCAGTCCTATTTTACATGTTTATTAAATTTAGGAACAATTATAGGTCAACTCCAAAAAAATGTCAACAAATTTGTGGGTTAGGTTGCCAATTCTCCAAATACTATCACACATGTATATATAATCCCACATTTTCCTTTTTAGATCTTGATTCGTTGAACAAAAAGGTTCGCTGCATGTGTAATTTTGTCCCATACCTCCACATCAGTGCTCATTGATAACAATATTCTTAATTCTTCACCTGTGTGCATAGTAAGGTCCCTTTTGGATGCTATTTTTGATGGAGCAACCTATGACAGTATAAATTTTACCACATAGATGTTTTTGTTGGATAGAAATCTCCATAGGAGTCTTACACCAGACATATAAATGGCTATTGTATATCACAATAATAAGAATTAACATATGAAGATGTGCAGACCCAAACTATGTCCATTCAATCCATTACTTTTGCTTTCATGGAAGATTTCATACTACATAGTAGATGTGTTGTGGCACTTGAGTGTGTTCGCATAAAATATTCTAAGGCGAAATCTTGATTCTCATGTGTCATGGAAGTTCAACATATTCCTTGTTCACCTAAGAACTACCTGTAACTCATCGTAAGGTATTCATGTAAAATATCACTCATCCGACGTAACAAGTTACCGAGACAAGGCTCATCACATCCAGCCTTGGTCTAAAACAATTAAGCAACACAATTTACATATTGACATGCCATCACACCTGACATGTCTTAGAATGCCTTGGCACTATGTGGCATGCGTTAACATCCCCTACATTCCTTGGCATGCTTTGGCACTCCCTAGCACACCATGGCACTTCCTGACATGCCTTGGTAGCTTAGCATACCTTGGCATTTCCTAGCATATAACCTTGTCACTCCCTCCTTAACACACGTAGAACTCATTGAAACTCCCTCTCATGTTGTCTTATTTGTTAATTTCCATGAATTTTGAATTAGTGCTTCCTTATGTTTCCTTGACACCCCCTAACACTCCCTAGCTCACCTTAGCACTTGACACATCTTGGCCTACTGTCTTAACACTCTAGCATTCCTTGGCACTACATAGTATACCTTGTCACTCTCTCATTAGCACACCTAGACATCGCTAGCACTCTTGGTCACAAACTCTTATTCATTCATTTCCATACATTTTTACCTAGTTCTCCCTTGTGTTTCCCTAACACTCCTTATCACTTCTTAACACATGTTGTTATGCCCTAGCACCTATGACATCTTGGCATGTCGCCCTATCCTCTAACATGCCTTGACACTGCCTAACATGCCTTGTCAATTTGTCCTTAACACACCTAGAACTCACTGAAACTTCTAATCACATACTCTTATTTCTTCATTTCATTCATTTTGACATAGTTCTCTGTTATGTTTCCCTAGCACTCCCAGCTAACACTTCCTTACATGTTTTGGCACATCTTGGCTGCATGTCACCCTAGAACTTTAGCATTCCTTAGCATTGCCAAGCATACCTTGTAACTCCTCCTTAACACACTTGGAACTCACTAACACTCCATGTCACACACTCTTATTCGTTCATTTTGATACATTATGACCTAGTGCTCCCTTGTGTTTCCCTAACACTCCCTAACACTCCTTGGCACACGTTGGTGTACCATGGCACTTGTCAAATCTTAGTAGGATTTCCTAGCACTCTATCATCTATTGGCAATGCTTATCATATATTGTCACTCCCTCCTTAGCACACCTATAAATTTTTAACACTCCCTATCACACACACACATTCATTCATTTACATGTAATTGAAATGAGTCCTCCCTTGTGTTTCCTTGGAAATCCCTTGCATGTGGTGGCGCCACATCCTAGAACCTAGCACACATTAGTATGCCTTAGCACTTGGCGTGTCTTGACATGCCTAACATTCGTTGGAACTTTATAAAATGTGCTACCACTTCTTGAAATTCCCTACACACCTTGGAACTCCCCAATTTTCATGCCCTCATAAATAACCTTACCTTGTTTGTGACTTGGGAACCCAACCCAGTCACTGAAAAAATAGTGTTGTGCCTAGACGAAAGTCTTGGTTTGTCTCAAACTTCTTTTTCCATCCTCTTATCACAATCGTAGGCTTTCCTCCTACAAGTACTAATATGAAATTCTCCTAACACACTTCATCCATGGGACACCTAGAATTCACTGGAACTCCTTGGCATAATCTCTTATTCATTCATTTCCATGCACTTTGACCTAGTTCTCCCTTATGATTCCCTAATACTCCCAAGCACTCCTTGACATGCATTGACACTATCTGTCATATGTTAGCATGCCTTTTCATTCCTTGGCATGCCATGGAACTCATTAATTATCATTCGCTCATAACTACCCTTATTTTCTTTTAGACTTAGGGACCCAACCAAGTCCTGCCTTGACTACAAAATCTTTACCATGTTACATCTACTACAACTAGACTATGCCTTGTTCCCCTAATTGACTATAAATCATCTTAGGCTTCTCATGTCCAATATGAACTCATCCCACCTAACAAGTTACCAAGTCAAGGCTCACATCCAACAGTGCCCATAAAACAACTAAGAAACATAGTTTACTCCTTGACATGCCATAACATCTGGCATGTATAACAATCCATTGGTACTGCATGGCACACGTTATCATCCCCTGCATTCCTTGGCATGATTTTCCACTCCCTAATAGACGCTACCACTCCCTAACATGTCCCGACACTCTAGCATGCCTTGGGACTTCCTAGCATATACCCTTGTCACTCCGTCCTTAACACAATTGAAACTTTCTGGCACTCGCTATTACACACTCTTATCTATTCACTTCCATGTAATTTGAATTAGTTCTCCCTTGTGTTCTCATGGCACTCCCTGACACATATTGGCACACCCTAGGACTTGACACATCTTGGCATGTCACCCTAGAACTCTAGAATTCCTTGGAACTACCTTCATACCTTGTCACTCCCTCCTTAGAACACCTAGAATTTGTTGACATTCCCTATCATGCACTCTTATTCATTCATTTCCATGCATTTGTAACTAGTAATCCATTGTTTTTCCTTGACACACCATAACTCAGCCTGTCATGCATTGGCACACCTTAACACCTAGCACATCTTGTCATGTTTCCCCAGCCTCTAGAATTCCTTAACACTGCCTAGCATACCTTATCACTCCCTCCTTAGCACACCCTGAAACCAGTGACACTTCCTGTCACAAACACTTAATCATTCATTTGCATGCATTACTTTCACCTAGTGCTCCGTTGTGTTTCCCTAATGCTCCCTAACACTTCCTAGCACTATTTGGCACACCTTGGCACCTAGCATATATTGGTTTCATGTCGTTCAGTGCTGCTTAGCATACCATGTTACTCCCCTCTTACCCCACCTGGAACTCATTGACACTCCCTATCACACACTCTTATTCATTCATTTCAATGCATTTTGACCAAGTGCTCCCTTATGTTTCCCTAGAACTCACTAACACTCACCACACATTGGCACACCTAACTGCAATGAGTTTCACTAACAGTCAATCCAAAAACCCTTCCAGAGTCTAGCTAGTTACTTGTTTTTCACTAAGATATTAGGGTTAAGTTGATTGTATAATGTTCAGTGTGCAAATGTTGCTAAGTGTTTTTATCGTGTAGAGTAATTATGATCTTTCCCATGTTCACAAGGATAACTAAGAAGTGTTTCCCATAATCATGCAAGTGGAAATTCAATGTCTACATCAGGGTAACCACAAAATATTTACCATATTTACACAATGCAAGGTGATAGGAAAATATTTACATTATATACATGAATGCACTAAGATCAGGACGATTAGCATCATATCTACATATTTACCACAAGACGAGGGTCATTACAACCACTTAAAAATAGCCATAAGGCCTTCCTCTTTTGCAACTCCTTGACCACAAGTGTTTAATTGAAAAACACATAGTTCCTTTAAAGATTTGTAGGTTGAGGTAGCCACTTCAAGCCCTTGAACTTAAGGATAATGAAATATTTTCAATTTGTTACAATAATATTTCCATTATGCACAGTCCTCATCTTAGAGTTGGGTAGAGAGGGAGAATACTTGATTGATGTCAACCTTGTAAATGAAAAACTTTTCCTAGTCATTGGTTGAACACTACACAACTAGTTGACACCATTAACACACAACAAAAGTCCAAGATACCCATAGTATGTGCCCTACACACAAGGGCTTAGACTACACCTCCATAAAATGTACCTTCAACTTTAGATTTCCCAAAATAGTAATATCCTAACCCTAGCCTATTTGTTAGATTTTTGTAAATTTCTCCTTAACTAACATATGCTTTTAACTATATAATCCACTTACCATATACTATCTCTTGTTTGCACCCACCTAGTATACAAGAACACTTATGTTTTAAATACAACCAAGTTAAGAGGGAATGTTTATTTCTTACACTTAAATATTTTCAATACAACCAAGTTAAGAGCACATGTTTCCTTTTCAAATTCAAAAAGTATAACATGTCTATCTCTATAAACTAACAACAAAATCATTGCATAAAAAAGGTAAGCTTAAAATTAAATTAAAATTAAATTATTATTATTATTATAAATACACCAAATATGGAAAAATTGTTTTCAAACACAACCATAAAAAAAAGTGTTAGTTTATCAAATACAACTACAAACTTATTAAGCCAGCCTAGATCCAACTTAACCTGAATCTATCAAGTGCCTAGAGGGATCCAATCTCTCGATGTGAAAACTTATTTTTTGGTGCTTGGTAGATCTAGGTTAAGATGGATCTAGGATGGTTATATAATACTATATAATATCTATATGTGTATCTATGTGTCTCTTTCTTATTCCCTCTCTCTATCTCACCCCCCAAACATACACACTCTCTCTCCCTCCGTCTTCCTCTCTACCTCTTTCTCTTTTGACTATCTCTCCTCTCTCCATCGATCCCTTGTCACTCCCTCTCTTTCTCTACCTTTCTCACTCTATGTCTTTCTTCTTCCTTCCCTCTCTCCCCCCTTTCATCTTTGTGCCTCCCTATCTCTCTCTTTCCCTTCTCTCCACATCTTTCTCCCCACCTATTCTCTCTCTCCCTTCCTCTCTTCTCTCCCTCTCTCTCTCCACCTCTATCTCCCTATGCCTTAGTTCTTTCCTCCCTCTCTCTCCCCCTCCAATGACCTATCTCTCTCCCCCACTCTCTTCCTCTCTCTTTCCCCTCTCTCTCTCTCCCTACCTTGTTCTCTCTGCCTCCCCCCATCACTCTCTCTCTCTCTCTCTCTCTCTCTCTCTCTCTCTCTCTCTCTCCCTCTCTCTCTCTCTCTCTCTCTCCATATTTCTCACTATATCCTTCCCCCTCTCTTCCCTTCACTTTTCTTGCTACGATCACTTGGGTCCTTAGTTAAGATAGATCTATGTTGGTTCTTACTAATATTTGTATTATATATATTTCACATCTTTAAGTACAAAAGTATTCTCATTTTTTATTTTATTAAAACCTTAATTTAATTTATATGGCAATAATTTTAGTACTCGTGAGGATAGAGGGTTTATATATATCTCATAACTAATTACAACCCTTTTCCTATTAGCTTCGAATAAAAAATGTTATAAAATTAAATTAAATTAAAATATTTTAATTAT